>OVBE01001976.1:0-33078 GCA_900406425.1 Iberis pinnata | reverse complement strand
ATATATATAGTACGAAACAAGTATTTGAATAATTAAAATAGTATAAAACGAATGATAACATTTACAAAAGACTTAAAAACATTACATTTATATAATAACTAGATTTCAGATATGCGCTACGCGCGGAATTTTTAAATATATTTTTTGCTATTGCTATATCAGCTAAATAGTATTTATTAAAATTTTAAATGTTGTATTTATTTTTGCAATCGACGTAATAGTTAGTGTTCAAAAAATTGTGTTTTCCCTTGAGTTGAACTCCACAAAGTACTTATTCAAAAGAAATATTAAAGTATAGATTTTGAATTTTGGAAATAATGCATAAGTGAATTTTTAAACATTTGACAATTGCCACTTCTCCTAATAATTTATATATAATATGTGTAAGATTGTGAACTTGTTTTTTATATAATCTTTTAATTATCTTTAAGTTGCAGTTATCTAAATATATTAAATCATTTATATCATATGTATTGTGATTATTATTTATGCTTTTAGCAGCATGAACTTATATTATTTGAAACTTGAACATCAAGTTTCGTAAAACATTTTTGTAAATCATAATAAATAATTCTTTTAAAATTAATGGATAAGTTTAAATTATTATTTTAAATAATTAAGTAGCCTAAATTTATTTTAAGAAGATGAGACTTGAGCTTGAAATTCAAGTCAAGCTATGAAAAAGGTAAATGAAAGTTAGAAATACTTAACTTGTAGTTTTTCCCAATTCTCTCTCTAAGTTCGCCCTAAATTAGACTCTCCCAAACTCAATTATCGAGGAAGCTGCCTCCTCTTACTTCTCCGGCGCCGGCGGTGCCACTAGCCGTCGGCGTCGTGTCTGCTTCTCTTGTTCTCACGTTTTCTTTTATTTCATTTCGCCTCTTCTTTTGCGTTATTCTTTTGGCTTCGTCGTTTGTAATCGCTTCTGGTGTGTGTCGGTGATTGGCCGTCCTTCCATCTCCGCTCTTTGCTTGGAACCTTCCGGTGTTTGTTCATCCTCACCCATGCTTAATCTCGCATCAAACTGTAGCCTAGATCCGATTTCAAATCAGGAACAAAGGCATTCAAATCATCATCAGATTCTCTGGGTAATGGAATCGAAGACGCGTCCGAAGTTCTGTTTCAAGACCTTAATCAGAGAGTTTGATTTATTGTACAAGCTATCATCTCGGGCTTCCCCCGATGACGTTTTGAGCAGTGCGACGGAGATAGGCCTCTTGGCTATGGAAGTTATTTCGCCATCTTCGTCTTGTTACACTCATATGACATCTGTGCTGAGAGGTATACCGCCGCCTATGGTTTCCACGGCAGACTTGGTCAATGCTCCACCAGCCGAGATCTTTCAAGTTGCGCAAGATCTACCGCACCTCAAGCTATGCTTTTCCAGATCTGGATTTTTTAGAAGTCAAGTGGGCTCAAAGTTATTTCTATTGCTCGCAAGTTTTAATAACTTGCCACTGTCGAGATGTACGTATCACTATCTAGTCTCTTGCCGTCCACCTTTTCCGTCATTCGTGTCGGTTACCTGCGCGGCTCTGAGTCCATCTTATGTTTTCTCGATGAGGCAGATCCTTGTAGCTTTAAGAAATTTGAAGCTTCAAAAGGCAGAGTCATTTAGGAACTCACCCGATAAAGATCTTCCATTCTCTTGTGCTAGGACTGAAGTACTTTTGTTTCCCATTCCATCTATTGGCAAAGAGATTTTTCTACCTGACCCTAAGTGCTTTAACTTACTCTATATGTCAATCTCTAAACATATGCATATATGCTTTTCTCAAGGTTTGCGGTATCAGATCTTAGTATACATGGATTACATTGTTTGTGAGATGGATAGTATTAGAGTGTGCTTGGTTTCCATGATATGTGGTTGTGACTGGTTTTCAATGTTGTGTGGCTATGAGGCTGAATTGTCAAACTCTATGCTCGATAATCACCTTAGATTTTATGCAATAATCACACCTTGGGTTGTAGGTTTGGTGACGGACCATCAGCTGAATAATTTAGCGGCCGTCAGTCCTTTAGATGTGTCATGTTTTGAGACATCTATTAGATTTTCCTCCTGCCGGGACAAAGAGAGATCGTCATCATCAGCCTCTTCTATGGAAAAGAGAAACTGTTCGCTTTTCTCGCTCTCGTTGAGAGTGAGATTCTCTCTGGAGATCTTTAGCAGCAAGATCTCTGTTTTTCCAACCTTTATGCAATCTTGTATAATGACTTACTCGAAGTCGGAAGATGCATCGACAATCACTTTGGGATTGATCGTGGGTATGAATCGTCTACCGAAGTCACAATGTAAGGTGACGTGCGCAAAGTTAGTCGAGGAAGCAGTAGGAATTGAATTTACCAAGTGTTTAATCACACTGAGCTGTTTCATTAGTCTCCTAACTTTTTTTATCAAGCTTTGCTTAACCTATCTATCTATTTCATGTTAGATTTGAACTTTCTTTTGAACTTTATGTTAACACAGTTGGATTTGTCCAATGTTTCTTTTGCCGTTGTAATCGTTTAGATTATGAAAGGAAATTTGGTGCACAAAAAAAAGTTAGAAATACTTAGTCTTTTTTTGTCAAATATATTATAACTTAGGAAAATAGTTTAATACAACAACTAGAGTTTGACCTTCTGGCCAAATTACTAATAGAGTTTTCATCTCTTGGAATTTTAACAAAAGATACTACATTGACAATTCTACTAAGAGTAATTAGGTCCCTTATCAGCACCGGACAAGCGTTGTGCCAAGTGGAGGCGATTACATTTGGACTTTAGAGATCCTTTGGTAAGGCATGGATTAGTGCTTGGCAATCTGAATATACAACAATCTTTTGATATCCAAATCTATTAACTTGGAGAGGACCTTCTTTCAATGCCATTGCTTCAACTTCAAATGGTGATGGAGTTGGTGATAGAGAAGAAGACCCTTGCATAAGACGATTTTGGTTCCTTACAAGGATCCAACCTACTCCAATATTTTATGTTGAAGAAATCCAAGAAGCATCTATAAATAGACTAAGGACATGATGTCCATGCCTTTGTGGCTGATGTCTTCTCAAAGAAACAGATGTGGTCAAAGATAGATTATGTTGTGCTTGATGATATTCCTCTGCATCCAGTATAGCCTTGTTTATAACATCAGGTATTCCCCATTTAACTGAGTCAAAGATAATACCATTGCGAAACTTCCATATGCGCCATAAAAGATAAGGACTGAGCTGCTGCCTGGGATTAGTATCTGAATTTGCATAAGCAAAAGAGTTCATTAACTCCAGCACATATTTAACATTATCAATAAGGTTATCAGAGAAATTCCCTATTGATAAGCCCCTAATTGGAGCCAACTGCCATATCTCCTTAGACACACGACAGTTAAAAAACAGATGAGATAAAGTTTCTTCCTCATCTCCACAAAGGACACAAGTTGTATCCAGTCTAATTCCTCTTTTACTTAGTTCAATACTAACATGCATTCCTCTGTGAATTAGCTTCCATATGAAGTGTTGCAATTTTGGTTGGATCCGTAAATTCTAGACTTGGTGAGACAGTTGCTGAAATTGTAGATCCAAACTTATTGGGGAATGTAGATCATTTGCAGCATGATAGGCAGAGCAAACATTATACTTTCCTGTTTTTGAAAATCTCCACATAGGTACATCAGAATTACCAAGACTTGACGGCCAAACTTGTTGAACAAGGGAAATGTCTTCTGCAGTAAGAGTTTCTTGGAGTTTAGCAGTACACCAGGTGTTGGTATTAGGATCTGTAAGACTCTGAACAGTGAGAGTTGGATCTACTGATAGGAATACAATCCGGACCATATGACTCTCTTTTTAACCAATTATCCTGCCAAATTCGGATCCTTTTACCATTTCCCACTGCCTAGTAAAGTCCTTGTTTGAGAATCGGGAGACTAGTGACAATACTTCTCCAAGTATAGCTGGGTCGTGATGGCATCAAAACATCTTGGAATTGAACTTTAGGGTAATATTTGGCTTTTAAAACCCTTGCCACTAAAGAATCTGGATGAGTTAAAAATCTCCAGCCCTGTTTTGCTACAAGAGCCAAGTTAAACATTGTCATATCCCTAAAACCAGTTCCACCTTGATGTTTTGATTTAGTCAACTTAGACCAAGCTATCCAATTGATTTTCTTATGTTCCAAATTTGCTTGCCACCAAAACTTTCTCATCAGTTTAGTAATCTCCTTAACAACTCTGAGAGGTAGAATGAATCATGATATCGTATAAGATGGTAAAGTTGTTACTACAGACTTCAAAAGTGTTTCTTTACCAGCAGTAGACAACATTTTTGAAGACCAGTGTTCCAATTTCTGTTTCACCCTTTGTATCGAATATGAGAAGGAGTCAAATCTATTTCTACCAATCATCTCTGGTATTCCGAGATAGCGACCAAATCCTCCTATTCTTTGTATACTGGTAGCTTCTTTTATCAAGTACCTCTGGGACTCAGAGCAATTCTTGCTAAAAATGATGCTTGATTTTGCAAAATTCACTTTTTGACATGACACTAACCCATAAGTCTTCAAGCAAGATAACAAATGTTCACATTCTCTCTGCACTGCTTTACAAAATTATACTGAATCATCCGCAAACTGAACATGAGAGATTGCAGGACCATTACAGCTTGCTTTGAAGCCATGAAGTATTTTCTTATCAACCATGTTCTGAATTAGAAAAGAAAGGCCTTTTGTGACTATAAGATAAATGTAAGGGGATAAAGGGTCACCTTGACTGATTCCTTGGGTTGGAGTTATACGTCCCACTGGTCTACCATTGATGAGTAAAGAAAGCTGGGTTTTTGAAATACATTTCATCACCCAATTACACCACTTTGTATCAAAACTCAACTTTGTCATCATAAACTCTACAAAAGACCATTTAACCTTGTCAAAAGCTTTAACTATATCTATCTTCATAGCCATATAAGGATGGGTTCTTTTCCTGGTGGACAGTGAATGAAGAAGCTCATGAACAATGAGAACATTATCACTGATTTGCCTTTCAGGAATAAACGCTGATTGATTAGGGGAAATGATAGTATGGAGCCATGGTTTAAGCCTATTTTCCATGATTTTGGAAATCAATTTATATATGACATTAACTAAACTTATATCTAAATGCAACATTGATATCACTCGGTTTTAATGCCTTATAGTGGGTATTTATACTTGATATTTGGCATTACCCGAGTATTTTCCTTGTGTTTTTGGTGTATTTTTCAGATTTTAGGTGTTTGGAACGTTTTGGAGCGAAAAGGATAGTTTTCAGAAGATTTCATGTGCAAACGGACGAATTGAAGATGGACGGATCGAACCAAACTGAAGAATGATCGATCCTAGATGCACACATTAAGAGATCGATCGATCTAGGCCAGGATCGATCGATCCAAGTCTCTGTAAACTTTCGTAAAAGCAGATCAATCGATCCCTGAGAAAGAAGAACGTCATATCGATCGATCGATCCCTTTGCTCGAACCAGATTGAAGATAACCAAAAAGACGCAATTGTTCTCAAGACTTATCAAAAATATTTCTTATTAGATTTGGTTTTCTTTATTTTATTTTAGCACTATATAAGCCTTAGGCTTAGGTTTATTTTAAGACACATTACACACTTCATTATTTTATTTTCTAGAGCTTTCTCAGAGAAAAGAAATATGCAACCTTGTATCTGGAGAAGAATTATGAACTTTATTTCTACTTTATTGATTTGATTTTTGAATATGTGTTCTTATCTTATTATGATTTATGTTAACATTTTTATGTCTAAGTAGTTCACCTGTTAGGTTTTAGGGATTTTCTAGGAAAAACAGGATTTGAAAGTTAGGGTTTAACAGAAAGGATTGAATTTGTTAGGTTTTTAGTCTAGATTTGTTTCTAACGCTTGAATTAACATGTTCACCTAGTTCATGATAATAGGTTAATAAATACAAAGGGATTTGGTTTAGAGATCTGACCTAGTCTAGATGAATAAATGTCTCTGCTTGCGTGAGTATTGTCTTAGATGCTTATAAACATATAAAATCTGAAACTAATGCATGATTGAATTATCTCAATACGGCGGGAGTTTGTCTTTAGTAATTTGAACATAGGGATCTAATACTTCGGGAGAAGATTGTCTTTAATTGTCTTTTGAGTTGAGAACTATTTTCTATTAGTAAATCATGCATTTTAACATAAACTTCAAACCTGAATACATGTGGAATTCCCTGATGCCTAGCGCTATATCTTATTGTTTTAAATCCGCTTTCTATTGCTTATTCTCAGTTACATTGAACTCTATTTAATCTGTCTTAGCTATAATCGAACTTAGAACTGAAAGTCGTGCGATTCTTGGTCTCTGTGGATTCGATCCCTCTTATACTATTGTGTTTGATGTGCACTTGCAATGAATATATTTTGGTTAAAACCTGAGTGTATCAAACATATAAATACATAAACGGACATGTCCTAAATCGGTTCATAAGAGTTAAATTTTCAGTTTAATTATATAAATAGTAAATTTGGTAATGTTAATGTAAAAGAAGAAAACATACTTTTAAATATAGCGATAAATATTATCCCGCATATAGTGTGGGTTTAAATCTAGTACCCATCCAAATGAGCAGTCAAAGGCAGTCCTACGTACAAGTTAAATGGTTTAGTTGAATAACGTAAATTTTGAATTCTTACATTAGATATATTATATTTCAATTTTTTGTCATAATAGATCTAATAAAATATTCAAATGAGAATCACATTACAATAAGAACTCGACATACCGAACTATAAACAAAACGAAACAGAAAAACAAATAAAACCAAGGACGAAATGAACGAGAAAGAAAAAACGGCAGGAACCTTTGCTAAGGATGGCTAAAGTTAGAGAAAACGACCGTAACTGAACAGACCGAAAAATCTAGAAGACCAAATCCTATTTAGATGAAATACTACCCCGGTAGGTGAAGAACGGAGGAAACTCTTAGCTGGACAACAATCACAACATCACAAGGAGAAGGAGTAAAACGATGAAAAGCCTGAGGGTCGAGAAGATCAATCCAAGCCGACCGAGGCACAGTCGGAGACTAAACAAGCAACCAAAGAAACCTATCACCGAGACACTACGAAAGAAATGACTCGAGAATTCCGAGAACGACTTAGACATAAAAGTCGATGAGAGCCTAGAAGAGAATCCCAAAATAAAGAGAGATCTCGGGCTAATCTAAGAAGTAGATACAAGGATAGGGCGGAGAAAAAAGCGTAAGAACTATCTAAACGAAGATAAGACATGCCCGAGAACCACTTAGAAACCCGATAGCCAAACCAAAGGACAGAAAACTACCGAAACAAACCTGAAGAAAACCTACCGAGGAAAACCGCACTTAATCAATACTAACCCAGAGAAGATTAAAACAACCTAGAAGAGGCCCAAAAAAACCAGGGAACCAACCTAAAACTACAGAGACTAAACCAGAGCTCAAAACCAGGAACCAACAACCAAGAAAACCAAGGAAAGATTAACCTGAATACCAAAACCGGCTGGTGAACAGGAGAACCCTATACACCCGAAGAGCCGCCAAACATCCCGGAGCCGTAGATCCACCGACAGAAAAATCGGTCGATGACCAAACTTTGGCCAAGTCGAGAAGGAGGACGCCCAGCAGCGCTGAAATCCTCCACCAGAGACAGAACGAAGGAGAGATGGCCACATGAGAGGATGGAACCAAGAGAGAGAGAGACTGAATCTCTTAGAACTCGGAACCACCGGAGAGCCTTGCCGGACGTCTGAGAGACGCCCAAAAAAGCCATGAAACCTGTGCAAAACACCGTCCTCCTTAGAGCTGAGATGCCGATTTAGAACGACGAAGGAGGAAAAAGCCATCAGAAAGTTTGCGGAGTCGAGATTAGAAGCAGACATACAGAAACGCCACTGGGCTCAACGCCTCTCCGGAGAGAAGAGAAAGCACGGGCGTCGTGGTCAGAAGATGAAGTAAGTAGTCTTCGTACGCCTCACTCCTTTCACGTCGGCGAACGGATTCTGGTCGGTAAAAGAAAGAAAGACAGAAAGAGGAAAAAAGGAGGCACTAGAATTTTCTTGAGGCTTTTAGAATTTTATTTTTTTGTAAATGGTATTACATTAAATATTTCTAGTGTGATTATCTTTTTGCTTTTGTTTACAATAAAAAATTGTTTTATCTCTTTTGCATTCATTCTTAAACAAAGAAAGAAAAAATAATTTACTTTCAAATTGTTTATCATCAATAATGATTAATATTCTGTTAAAACCAATTTTCAATTAAATTTTAATATATATTTTTTTATCTCTAACAAATATTTAAATTTTAGACAAAAATATAGATTTGAATATTTTTTACTAAGCGTAGTTTAACTAGTTTTAATATATTATATTAAACTTAAATTTTCTGTAAAACATTTTCAAATTTATGCAATGGCAGAAAATGAAAATAATATTATTAGATGATCATATATATGTATATAAATCATTTATTTATAATGAGCCATGTAAAATATAATTTTTGGAACTGTTATTGGGCTCGGTTGCATTGCTCTAAAGCTTAACGAGGCTTTTTTGTCAAGGGGATAATATATTTATAGTGAGAGAGAAGACTGAAAGACTCTTAAGAGATTTAAAGGGATCCGTTTTCTCCTGACATTTAATATGCTTTAGTGACAATGAATTCCACTATTTTATGTGGATTGAATCATTAATGTGAAGATTTTTATCAGAGTTGGTAAAAATGAAAATTTCAATGCAAGAAAATGACAGAAATGAAACTAACCAACTCTAGTTAGCTCAACTAAATTTATATCTTTGTTCACCTAAAACATCATATGCTTTAGGTTCTAGGATATTGCTACTACAACGACTTCATGACTTTTGTTTAAAACTGGTCTTCTATATATCTTGTTTGCGTTTAATTTAATGTAACGCATGTATGTATACATAATAAATTAATTGAAAAGAACATCATAAGTGCATTTTTAATTAGTAATGTGAGGTTGGAATAGTGGGGTTGGCTTTTTAAGACATTAGGTATGAACACTTTAAAGGCATCTTGGTTTTGGATGAGATGTACCTAATACCTAATTTCTTTGACATCATTATTTGCATTTGACTTACGAGAACGTTAAAAAATTTTAAAAATCAGATTTTAGATACAAAATACACACGAGATTATAAAGCAATTTAAATTGGAGATTAATTTGGTAGATCATGCACCAGACAAAGCTTTTTGATGCGTGTTTTACAATTTTAGGCACTGGGAAAAACCCTTTTGTTAATGATACATCATTTTTTCCAAACAAATAAAAAGGTATGGAGGCTGCATTGTGAGACTCGTTTTCAGAAAAGTAGAAGAGAAGAAAAAAAGTGTACAAAACGAAAAGATAACAACAATTAAAGTAAACAAATCACACATCTCCTACATATTTTTTTAAAAAATCTTTTTTTAAGAAAACATCAATTTTATTAAATATTACGCGATTATCTAATGAATAAATAGAAAAATATCATTAGAGATAAAAATGCCTAGAAAATTAAACAATTATTCTTATAACCAAACACTACTAATAAATATTCTCCTACAACGTAAAATACTCTGCATTGAGAATGGAGAGAGCTAGGATTTTGGAGAAAGCTACGGTTTCAGAAGGGCAAGATGTGTCGATGACTGATGTTGCTGAGAAGAACCGTCCGCCTGGAGACCCTCCGGACAAGGGACTCTCCTACGCACAGATGGTGTCAAGTCGATGTGGAGGTGGGGTTTTGAACCCTTCGAATGTGATCGGAGACGACTTTGTTGAAGAGAGAGTCCAGATTTGTTTTCCGAATGGTGAAGACGGAGAGCCAGAGGTAACGATAGGTGATGAGGTGTTGCTGGCCATGAACCAGATTTGGAAGAAGTGCATGATAGTTAAAGTACTTGGACGCAGTGTCCCCATAGCTATCTTGACGAAGAAGCTACGTGAGCTATGGCAACCTAAGTCGGGCATGTGTTGTGGTGGATTTGCCACGAAACTTCTTCCTAGTTCGTTTTGAAGATGCAGAACATTTAACTACTTTAACAGGGGGTCCGTGGAAGAGGTTTGGGAGTTATTTGATGGTGCAGGATTGGTCTCCACGTTTTGATCCATTACGGGATGAGATTGTTACTACACCGGTGTGGGTGAGATTGATGAATATTCCATTCAATTTCTACCATCATGCCATCTTAAAGTCAATTGCAAAAGGTTTAGGGAAACCTTTAAAAGTGGACTTAACGATAGTACAAGTAGAGCAGGCTCGTTTCGCAAGGGTGTGTGTTGAAGTCGATTTATCGAAGCCGTTAAAGGGGACCATTCTAATTAATGGTGAACGTTACTCAGTATCGTATGAAGGGCTAGCTACTATTTGTCCCAAGTGTGGTATTTATGGTCACTTAGCTCCGTCATGTCCACGTGACGTGGCCGAGAAGATAGCAAGTTCGATGTTTTCTAAAAAGCCTAGGGAAGCCGAAGCTAGTTTGGTTGTAAAGGATGGGTTTGTTCCTGTGCGGAAGGTAAGTCCTAGAGTGGAGGAGGATTGTGTGCAGGTTAATGATCCTAGGGAAAGCAAGCATGGTGAAACGTCTCGTGTGGTACCCAACACGAAGAAGGGAACTAGTGTTGTTAAAAGCCAGATAGTTACTTTGAACCGCTTTGGGAACTTGGAGAGAAACAAGCAAGATAAAAAAATCTGGGGCAGGTGGAGATATTAAGGAGAATGAGAATATCATTTTTAATGTAAGTGGAAGAGAAACGGGTGATAAAGGTTCTAGTGTTTTTCGAGAGGCATTAAGGCGAAACAACTTCCGTAAGCAAGGTGAACGAAGTTCTCATAGAATCTAGGGCCAAAAATTTAGCAAGGGATTAGTTTTCGGTCCGGCTGTTGTGAGATCAGAGTCTGGGAAGCGGCTTCGAGTTGAGCATAGTTTGAAGGAGAGAGAGGGTGGGTTAGCTGTTATGGAAACAGAAGTTTCTTTGCAAAATCAGTTGGTGTTGGTGAATAAGACCCCGACAAAAAGTGTAGAAGATGTGAGTATAAATAATACAGGAACATCTCAGAGTGGTGATGGTGAGCCTGTTGGGTCGGGTAAGATTTTAGCCTAATAGAGTGCCCCGGTAGTCTTTTATTCATATATAGTTATGATGATGAATTGCATTTTCTGGAACTGCTGGGGGCGAATAAACCTACTTCTCGACGTTCGATAAGATATATGGTGAAGAAATTTAAGATGGATATGTTGGCAATACTTGAGACGCATGCGGGTGGTGATAGAGCACATCATATTTGTTATGGGATGGGCTTTGAGAATTCATTTCGGGTTGATGCGAGTGGCTAAAGTGGTTGGCTATGGTTACTCTGGAGATCGTCAGTGGGTGATGTTACCATTGTGCACTCGACTATGCAGTACATTCATGCTAAGGTAGAATGGGACTCGAAAATCATGCATTTGATTGTGGTTTATGCAGCTCCATCTGTTAGTCGGCGGAGTGGGTTGTGGCTAGAACTGAAATAGTGGTGTCGAATATAAGTGAGCCATTGGTGATAGGTGGAGAATTTAATACTATTGTTCGAGTTGAGGAGAGATCTGGAGGCAATGGTCGATTATCTAATGATTCATTTGCTTTTAGAGAGTGGATTAATGAGTTACGACTCATAGACTTGGGATTTCAGGGAGGAAGATTTACGTAGAGACGAGGACGGACGGAGAACACTTGCATAGCCAAACGGTTGGATCGAGTGTTGTGTTGTGAACAAGTGCGAATGAAGTGGCAGGATGCGGTTGTAACCCAGCTTCCTTTCCTTGCCTCTAAACATGCTCCTCTATTTCTTCAATTCTGCCCGGAGGTAAGACGCGATCCTAATAAGAGACCATTTCATTGTGAAGCCGCTTGGTTGAGATATGAGGGCTTTAAACCAATGGTATCTAGTAAGTGGGATCCAATGATTCAGACTTCACAGGCGGTAGATGCTCTTCCGGACCTTTGAAACGATGGAATAAGGAAGTATTTGGTAATGTGTTTCATCGAAATGAGAAGTTAATACATGAGTTAAAGGTAGTGCAAGGCTGCCTTGATGGACAGGTATCGAATACTCTCCTTACAAAGGAAGTGGATTTACTAATGGAGCTAGATGAAGTAATGAAGCAAGAGGAAACTATTTAGTTTCAAAAGTCACGTGAACGTTGGGTGACTCTTGGAGATCGTAATTCTCGTTTCTTCCACACTTCTACTATTATACAAAGGAGGAGAAACAAAATTGAGGAAGACTTAGCACATATAATGTGGTGGTAATTAAGGAAGTAGTGCATTCTATGCGACGTAAGAAAGGGAGAACGGGTTGGATGCTTTTGAATTTGGATTTGGAAAAAGCATATGATAGAATTCGCTGGGACTTTCTGGAGGATACGTTGAGAGCAACTAGACTACCAGAGAAGTGGGTTAATTGGATCATGAAATGTGTTACTGATGCATTAATGCCGTTATTGTGGAATGGTGAGAAAATAACACCATTCAAGACAACTCGCGGATTGAGACAAGGAGATCCACTATCTTCGTATCTCTTTGTCTTATGTATTGAGCGGTTGTGTCATATGATCATAGTGGCAATTGCTCAAGGGCGTTGGAAATCGATCCATGTCTCGAGAGGAGGGCCTGCTCTATCTCATATGTGTTTTTCAGATGATCTAATTTTATTCGTTGAAGCATCGGTGGAGCATATTGGTGTGATAAGGGGTATTTTTGAGTCCTTTTGTGCTGCTTCGAGACAGAAAGTGAGCTTTGAAAAATAAAAAATCTTCTTTTCTAAGAATGTCTCGCGGGAACAGGAACAGTTGAATATTGATGCTAGTGGAATTCAAATTACACGGGATTTGGGAAGATATTTGGGTCTTCCGGTTTTACACAAACGAATGAATAAAGAGACTTTTAGTTCGGTGGTGGAGAGAGTGAACTCGAAGTTATCGGGTTGGAAAGGGCGTGTACTTAGTTTCGCGGGCAGAGTTACGCTAGCTAAGTCAGTGTTATCGACTATCTCGGTTCATACCATGAGTACAATTGTGCTACCTGCTTCTATTGTGGATCGGTTGGACAACTTGACAAAACAGTTTGTTTGGGGCAGTACATCGGAAAAGAAGAAGCAACACTTGGTGTCTTGGAGTAGGGTGTGTACACCAACGTGCGAAGGCGGCTTGGGACTTAGACAAACCAAAGCCATGAATATTGCATTGGTATCAAAAATGGGCTGGAGATTGGTTTCGGGTTGTGACGGATTATGGGCTCGAGTCCTTCGACACAAGTACAAGGTAAGGGAGGTACATGATCAGAGTTGGCTTATGACTAAGGGATGGTGGTCACCTCTTTGGCGTGGTGTGATCACGGGTTTAACTTCTCTCATTATTCCACATCTTTCTTGGGTAATTGGTAATGGTGAGGTGGTACAATTTTGGTGTGATAGATGGTTGAGTTCGAATCTATTACAGGATATGACACGTATTCCACTACCCGTAGGATATGAAGAAGTTCGGGTTAGGGATATATGGCAGGAAGGAGTTGGATGGAAGCTGCACTCTGTTGAACCATTTGTGGATGAGAAAACTCGATTATCGCTTCTTGCGTTGGTAGTCGATACAGTTACGGGTGTTGGTGATCGGATTACATGGCGTGCAAGTATGGATGGTAGCTTCTCGGTACGTTCCGTTTATGTTGTTCTTACTCATAATAACTACCCGAGACAAGATATGAGTGGCTTATTTGGTCTTATATGGAGTGTCGTTACGGTTGAAAGGGCAAGATTGTTCTTATGGCTTGTTGCTCATCAATGTTTAATGGTGAATGTAGAGAGATATAGTCGTCATCTTTGTTCATCAAGCGTGTGCACAATCTGTCATGGTGGTGATGAATCTATCACTCACGTATTACGTGATTTCTCATCTATTGAGGGCATATGGCGTAGATTGGTACCTCAGAACAAAAGAGATCAATTCTTTAATGACACACTCTTGAATTGGCTATATCGAAACTTAGGGGACAAGACGGTAATTCATGGGATCCCGTGGTCAACTTTGTTTGTTATGGTGGTTTGGTGGAGTTGTAAATGGCGGTGTGGTCGAGTGTTTGGGGAATTACAAGCTTGTAGAGATTGGAAAGTTTGTGCTTGATAGGGCTAAGAAAACATGGTTGTTTCATGAGAAGGAACGGATTGTACGTGTGCCGAGGGAACGAGTGACGAGATGGATTGGCTGGTCCAAACCGGGAGTAGATTAGTGTAAACTGAATGTTGATGGGGACTCAAGAGGAAATTCGGGACTAGCTTTAGCCGGAGGAGTGGTAAGAGATGATTTGGGTCAATGGTGTATGAGCTTTGCTCTTAATATTGGAATATGCTTGGCACCAATGGCTGAATTATGGGGAGACTATTATGGTCTCTATATTGCTTGGGAGTATGGTATTCAACGGTTAGAGCTTGAAAGTGACTCAAAGTTAGTAGTGAGTCTCTTGTCAGGTGGTGTGGAGGATTCTTATCATCTTTCTTTCATAGTACGGTTGTGCTATGACTTTCTTTCGAAGGACTGGTTAGTCCGTATCTCTCATGTCTACAGGGAAGCAAATCGCCTTGCAGATGGTCTAGCGAATTATGCTTATTCCTTACCGCTGGGTTTTTACCGGCTAGAAGTAGTTCCTTTGGTAGTTGATTCTATTAGAGTATATAATATTAATGATAGCCAAAGACGAATTGTTATGTAATTTTTATGACTTTGATTTATTTATTTTTTGGATAAGAGAGTTTTTCTCCTTTCCCCTACCAAAAAAAAATATATATATATATTCTCCTACTATCTAGTAACCAAACAACTATACACTTAAATAAAGCAAAAATAAAATCTTCAAAAAATCTAATAATTCAACTTTAATAAATGTTGCTTAATAAATTAATTAGTTAAAATAAAAAGTTAATATAATATAAAATAGATATATCACTCAATATTAATTAATTTCAATTTGTTAATATATATATATATATATAATCATATATATAATAATTAAATATATATTTTAGACATTCCTTCCGTTTACATACACACAAAAAAATAGGTTGAAAGATATTTTAGAAATTTAGAAAAATTTTAAGAAAGTTAAAGATTGATTGGGTGACTTTTATGTTTTTAAAGTCTCTCCTGCCTAATCACAAATTATCTTCTGAGGAGTCTACTGGCCGATTTCTTTGTTGATAATTAAGAAACTAGTATTATAATTCGTTTATACTAAGTTGGTTTTTCTATTATTACTTACACTGTATATATATTTAGGTCAAAGAAAAGATAATATGTTCTAAATTGTTTGTACGCCTACTTAAACTATGCCAATACCAACAATGAATTAGCCTAATAACTAAATTCTTAGATCACTGAAAACATAATTTTTTAAAAAAATTGTGGATACAATTTAAGTTGGAAAGAGTTTGTTCTCTAAAAAAAGAGAGCATATATGTGGAAGATTCCAATTTATAGAAAATTTATCCTTGCTTTTCTTGCATGTTTTGTCTATAGATATATGATGTAAACGTAAGCAAGGTGTATTTGGTGTTGGCTTTTGATTAGTTGAGTGCAAGTCACATTTCCAACAAAAGAAAAGTAACACTTTTTGCAATGTTTTAATTTGGAAAGAATATAAAAAAGTGTGAACTTTTGAATTTTGGCCAAAAAAATTTTAACTCTTAAATTGGCCATTATAATTTTCAGTTTTTTTTATTTAAGTCATTTAAAGATTCAAGTTTAGGTTGACTTAACCATATTATATTTGTGGTTAATCAACTATTAATAAGAATTTAACTTCCTTAATATATTGTTAGTCAGAGTAGTTAAGTGAACCAATCGAAAAACACTTACACTTAAGAAAATCTCCAAATCGTGAACCACAAACCCTAATCAAAAATTTTGTAAACCATGAACTCAAATCAACTACACTTCTCTTATGTTGATTTCAATTTGATTCAACATCGATACTCAGGTAACCTCTTTCTTTACTTAGGATATGTTCGTTTGCATGTCGTTCGCAATAACGACACATTTTTGTTTGTTTGTCTACGCTGCGACTAACTAGCGACAACGACTAAAATCAGTAATAGATCGTTGTTTATTTTTCTGTCGTTGCGATCATCGACTGAAGTCAGAGATAGCGATTTTCGATCGCTAATCTTTTCAGTGACAGATCGCTTCCGTCGTTACGACACCCAAACAGAAAACGACAGTCGCATCAACACCTATTTTAAAATAAAATAAATTATTAAATTAAATAAAATAAAATTATAATAAATTGAAATAAATTCAAAAAAAAGTAAAATGAAATTTATTAAATTAAAATAAATTAAAAGTAATTGATATAAATTTTGAAATAATATACTAAATTAGTCAAATAAATTAAATTCTAAAAATTAAAATAAATAAATTAAAATAATTTCAAATATTAACATAAAGATACAAATGTTAATAAACATATATACAAGAAAATATAAATTAATATATATATATTGTATAATAAATTAATATTTTATTATTAAATTTGATTTTATATATATATATATATATATATATATATATTTGAATAAATGCATTTCTATTATAACATATTAAATTTAAAACAAACATAGCAGGTAGTCGCAACAACAATCAAACGAACAACATACCAACCAGTTATACACAAAAATAGAATTTTTTCACTAAGAATGCGAAAATTTGTTTTCTCGCCAAAAAACGCAGAAACTTGTTTTTACGTTGTTGCGAAAAAACGCATTTTAGAGTTTTTTGCGAGAAAATGAACTTTTACGTTCTTTGCAAAAAAATATGATTTTTTTTTAATAACATGAAAACGCGTTTCTGCGTTTTCGGCAACATGTCGCAGCGACAACTAAACGAACAATACAACGTCAGGTCGCAACTATTGGTTGTCGTTGTTGCAGTGACTACGAAAGAAACAACAGAATTGTCACTGATCGTTGTCGCTTTCGCAACGACTACAAAACGAACAACATAAAATCTCGCTGATCGTTGTTGCTAGCGAAACATGGCCTTAAGTCTCTTATGTCTCTTCACTTCCGTTTGTTTGAATCTCGACCATATGTGCGATTAGGCACTCGGAAGGTATTCACAAAATATCAAACTTCATTTGACTTTATACCAATATATATGAAATGTCTTTTTTAATTTTATTTTGTTGTTGTTCTTCAGCGAGGTTGCAGAGGCTATAATAAACTCGGTTGCAATCTTCATACAACACACCTTATTAGTGTATAATAAAGGTTTAACAAGACTGAAGAATTTCTTGGAGGGAGAAGATGAATCACAGAACTTTTTTGTTTTGTCAAATTGAAATATTACTAAATTAAACAAGTCAGCTTACAAGAAGTTCAAAGCTAACAAGTGCGTTTTTTGGCTAGAGCATTTGCTTTAGAATTTACAGAGCGAGGAAGATAAGAAAACATGATAGAGATAAATTCAGACTTCTGATTTCGCTCAAAACCGCAAAATATTTGATATGAGTAGAAGATGAATTAAGGATGGAGACCAGAACTTGAAAGTTTGATATTGTAATTAGTAGATTTAATTAGATAAAAAAATAATTTCTGTTGAGTAGTTTGGGAGAGGGGGTTTAAAAGTTGATAACAAAATCTGTGTAAAAATTAATAAAAAATAATTTGAACAGTACAAATTTGAAGGGTAAAAGCTCGGCAACTCTTACTTAATCGATCTAGTGTTTGTTTGATATGTGGACACCAAAGTGTCTAAAGAAAAACGTTTATTCAAACAATTAAATTACTAAAAATTCCGATTATGACTATAATTAAAAGGTACTAATTGGTAGCACGTTCACCAATTACTGGGATCAGACTAGACTACCTCCAACTATTATCTTTTCCAGCTAAGCATTTTGTAAATTATGTTTGCTGTGAAAAAATAATAATAATATATTCCTTCCATTTTATTTATTTATTTAGCTCTAAGTTACTTTAAAAACAACACACAGCCAATAAGCCATGCGCCAAAAGTAAAAATATTTACCAATAAAATGGTTTTTCTTGGTGTACGACCCGACCCTCCCACTATTTTCAGGGCATGGACTTAAGCAAATAAGACATTCGTCTAAAAGTTTTATATTTTATAAATATATTTTTATATTTTATAAATTTTCAAATTTATATATATATATATTTATTAAAAAGTTATAGCCCAAAAATAAATAAATAAAATGTTAGTTTTAATTTTTAAAATTTTATTTCAAGTCTTCAAAATTTTAAAACCAACCCTAACTATTATATTTATTTATAAAATTAGATTATTTAGTAGACGACGACTTCAAACAATAATTATTTAACATACATGTTCTAAACGAGAAAAATGATATAATAACAAAACCTTCAATATTCAAGATTACTCAAAACGTCATTTTATGTGTTCTATGAACATATTTAAAATACCATAAACGAGGGTATAGAAGCTCTCACCGTCAAATTTTTTTTCCATTGTTTATGTTATTTTTTCTGTTGTAAAATTTAGTGACAACTTTATAAAATGCAGATTATCATGATGATTTTATGTAAGGCGCAAGGACTGAAGTTTCATTCATACAAAAATAATAAATATATTTGATTTTCTTATACTATATAATATGTTTTTATTTGATGAACTGATTTTAATTCATGATGTTGTTAGTAAAAAATATTATGAAAATTTGTAATTTCTTATATTTTAACCATCAAATAAAACAGAAAAATGTTATCGTGATTTTCTTTTTGAAAATTATATAGCAAATTTTTTATCTAAGAAACATTGTACAAAGGCAAAAAAGGTACATCAAAAACTACAAATGATAAATCAATTTTCCATTAATTCTCTTCCAGCAATGTTATATGATCAATTTTGAATTGATGTGACGATATGTTCGAATATCTTATAAATCTGACACATAAACATGTAGTTCGATGGATGTGTACCTCCACCAATTTTTTAAATTTATTAAGAATAAATCGTAATTCTGATTTTTTTTTTTACAATTTAACAACTAGAACAATTATAAATATCCGGAAGAGATTGAACCTAACTCTTGATAATGCCATATTTATCCACTAGAGAATGAATCACTAAAATCTTAGATTAAGTATGGAGCGGATCAGTCGTAAAAATTAATATTTGTTATTTGCTTTATTTTTGACGGATATTTAATTTAGCAATTTGTTTTGTTCTTGAAATAAATGGATATCCGGACTAACGAATATCCTGATATTTCACAGATATTTGCGGATATTTGCAGATATCCAGTTTTCTCATTTGAATTCAATAAATATCCAAAAAAATTTAGTAACTTCTATACAAAATACTTTATTTATGTTAAAATCTCATATATATTAAAAGGAAATACTTTTTAATAGCAACATTTTAATTTGTAATAAATCACATGATATGCCATTAGCAAGATTTTTTCTCATTTAAATTATGATTTTGTTTTTTATTTAATTTTAATTTACCAATTTTATTTTTAGTTTCTTTTCTAAGAAAATATATTTTTGAAAAACTTTGAATATAATATATAACATAATAACATTAGAATAAATACTATAAAACTTGTTAGTATTTAAAATATCCCATCTTCTATATATTAAAAGGGAAGATTTTTTTAAGAAAATTTTTTAATTTGTAATCAGTTACATAATATGCCATTACAAGACTTTTTCTCATTTAAATTAAGAATTCGTTTTTCATTTAATTTTAACATACCAAATTTATTTTTAGTTTCTTTTCTAAGAATATATAGTTTTTAAAAAACTTTGAATCTTATCTATCATATATTTTTAAATATCTATAAATTATTTATTTTTTATTATCCAGTTTACATATTAAATAATAATATATTTATTATGTTTTATATAATAATTATATATTTTTATTATATCTTCACAATTTTACTTTGTTATTTAGATATTGATATTTTTTGAAAAATTCCATAATTATTATTTAAAAATTTATATTATGATATATAAAATTTAAGTCATACTCCCATAATTTTGAAATTGTATATTGTAACATATTTCCGCGCATAGCATGGGATATCATCTAGTTATCTAATAAGTAGTAATAATTAAATCAACTAGCTTTAGATTAAATATTAGATAAAAAGTTAAAAGTTAGACGCACATATTAAAAAATGACTGTTTTTTTGTAAATAGTAAAGGACATCGATTTTTTTTCCATTGTAATGTAAACCATATTATCATTTTCACATTAGTCTTATGAACTTTTACACCTATCATTTCCATTATGTTTTTTCTTTTTAAGCTTTCTTTTTATTAAGTATGTAAAAACATAAAAAACTATATGGTGTAATATGTATATATGTATATATGTAGTATATATGTAATATATGGAGCGAATCGGATATCCGATTTTTAAAAATTTAGTATTTGCTATTTGCTTTGTTTTATACGGATAGTTAATTTTAGTATTTTCTTTGCTTTGAATAAATACGGATATCCGGACTTTTCGATTAGGATCGAGGCAAATATCGAATCGGATCGGATATGACAGATAATTTGCCCAGCCCTAACTAAACTATCAAAACAAAGACATTGCAATTTAGAAGTGTTCAGAGTAGATGAAGCTTTCCGACGCTGGCGAAAGGGCTTACCGCCGGCGTCACCTACACTGCTTCTCCGCACACTTCTATGTGATAGTTGTTGTCTTTTATAGTTCGTTTATGTGCTATTTTTCTCTTGCTTACTCACTTTTTCACTGTGAGCTCCGGCACGGTTTGGGCCTCAAACGAAGAAGATTTCAAAGATCCTCCTCCTTCCCCTCGTTTGCTTCTCGCCTCCACTGTTGTCAGATTCGCCTATGAGTTTCTCCAGATCGGGATTAAAGGAATGGCTTTTTACAGAAAATCTCGCCGCACTGCTTTCCAAACCTATGTTCCAAGCCTGTGACTTCAGGCAAAACGGAATATCCTGCTTCAACCAACTCTAACATCTTCAAGCCATGTCTCCTTCTCCATGTCTCACCGTTAATTTCTCTGCACTTGGAGATTTGGGCCAGAATGGTCATCACTTGGTTCTGCCAAAGTCTTGTAGACGGGTAAGTCTCAGTCTCTTGAATTTTAGCAGGGGTGAAATGCCTTTGGTTGCTTCTGGTTCCCTTAAGCTCCCTTATTACAACTTCACTGCTTTAGCGAAGAACCCACATGTGTTAATCAAAAGTCAATATTTCCTAGAACTGGTATTTGGTTTGGGAATATTGCATATGGCCCCTTCGGTTCTAGGATGAAAGGGGAGTTGTCATGCTCTATGCGTGAAGCCTTAATCAATCATGATCCAGGTTCGTCTTTTAAATCCGTCTCTCTTTTACCGTCTTGTACGGTATGTTTTGTGTTACTGTATTGTGCGGTTGTTTTTTTTATTTTACCGTCTTGTGCGGTTGTTGCCCATTTACCATCTTGTACGGTCGTTTCTCTGTTACCGTCTTGTGCGGTTGGCTCTATTTTACCGCTTTGTGCGGTTATGAGATTATTAATTTTGAAGACTGTCTTTACAATGTATGAAGTAGGAGGTTGCTTGCAAATATTGCTCTTGGAATTACAACTTTTGATAAAGCGTTCCAAAATTGAGGTTACTATTGACTGTTTCAATGATTTCCTTTGTGTGTTCGTTGTTGTCAGTAGAATTACTATTCTTTTAATCCTAGGTGATTTGAAATTTCTTTTATGTATTACAATTTGTATTGTTATTTTCTATATTGTAAGATCTTTTGTATGTGGGAAATTTCATCTCTAATACCTTGAATTATAATGAAAAAATGAGTTTGTTAAATAAAAAAGACGCTTCAATCCCGATTCACGTTATACAAATACACTATAACCTAAAAAAACTAAAAAGTGCAATATGTATTGGAGAATTCCATATTACTTAAAAGTACTTAAATGAAATTTATGACGAGAAAATTGGTATATATGATTATAATAAGTTTAATATTGTATTATATATCTCCTTTTATTACATTCTTACATAGTAATAATAGATATCTACTCCAATAAGCTCACTTAACTCGTGACAGAAAGAAAACGTAATAAAGTAAAAATAATTAGAGGTCATATTTTAGTTGAGAAATTGCTTTCTCTTCCACCTTCGAAAGTAATCTCACAAAAACAATTCCTCCATCATTTGTTTTCGCTGTACATAAATAAGGAAAAAAAAGGCTCTTTCTGAATATTCAAACATCATCCTCCAAGAATTTTCCTCCTCACCTTTTTTCTATTGCTCCATTTTCCGTCTGCTTGACGTCGGAATTTCACCGAAAATGGCGCCGAGTAGACGGGATTTACAGCTTACTCCGATCTCCGGAGATACCCTTGGATCTTCGGCCGCCGAGATCGGTGCGATGGAGGAAGTTCGTCTTTTAGATTCCTATGATGATGATGAGAACGCCGATGTTTTAAGTAAGATCGAGGAAGGAGCTGGTAGCGGGAATTCCGATTTGAGGAGGATTCAAGTCGGAGTAACCGGTATGACTTGTGCTGCTTGTTCTAATTCCGTCGAAGGAGCTTTGATGAGCGTTAATGGTGTCTTTAGTGCTTCTGTTGCTTTGTTACAGAACAGAGCCGATGTCGTCTTCAACCCGAATTTAGTCAAGGTTCTTTATAATTTCCTTCCATTTTTAATCCTTATACCTTCGATTTGGAAGGTTATATGATTTTTTTAAAACTATATTTTGCGTTTGAAATAGGGTTTTAGGTAATCAACATTTGTTGTTGCTTTCGGATGTTTTATAATGTGAATTTTAAGATATCTCAAATTTTAAAGCTTCACGTTTGAGTATGGATCTTAAGCGTGTTTGCTCACTTGCTTCAGTTTCTTTCACACTTTATTTATTAGGGTCTTGCTCTTTGTTTGTTTGTTATCTGTAAGATTGTATCTCTTTTTTCCTTTTCTTTTATTTTATTTTTCTCATTTAATTGTGACTGTTTTAGGAAGAGGACATTAAAGAGGCTATAGAGGATGCTGGATTTGAGGCAGAGATTATATCAGAGCCTGTTACTGCTGGAACAAAAACACAAGCTACTTTGGTAGGTCAGTTTACAATTGGAGGCATGACATGTGCAGCTTGTGTTAACTCAGTTGAAGGCATTCTAAGAGATCTTCCTGGAGTCAAAAGAGCAGTGGTAGCCTTGGCTACGTCATTAGGAGAAGTTGAGTATGATCCAAATGTAATCAACAAAGATGATATTGTCAATGCTATTGAAGATGCTGGCTTTGAGGGTTCGCTTGTGCAGAGCAATCAGCAAGACAAACTCCTTTTAAGGGTTGATGGCATCTTAAACGAGCTTGATGCTCAGGTTCTAGAAGGTATTCTTACCAAACTGAATGGGGTTAGGCAGTTTCGTCTTGACAGGATATCGGGAGAGCTTGAGGTGGTGTTTGATCCGGAAGTTGTAAGTTCAAGATCCTTGGTTGATGGGATTGAGGGAGAAGGATATGGGAAGTTCAAGTTGCGTGTCATGAGCCCTTATGAAAGATTGACTTCAAAAGATACCGGAGAGGCCTCAAATATGTTTCGGCGTTTTATCTCCAGTCTTGTTCTCAGTGTGAGTAACTTATTTGCCTTAAACCCTTTATGGAATGCACACATTTTTTCTGACATTCATCTATCTTAAATCTGTAAACTAATGTCATTAATAGAAATGATTTTCTTATCCAGATTCCTCTTTTCTTCATCCAAGTAATCTGCCCCCACATTGCTCTTTTCGATGCTTTACTGGTATGGAGATGTGGACCCTTCATGATGGGTGATTGGTTGAAATGGGCTTTGGTAAGTGTAATTCAGTTTGTTATTGGCAAGCGCTTCTACGTTGCAGCGTGGAGAGCTCTTCGAAATGGTTCAACTAACATGGATGTGCTTGTTGCTCTGGGCACGTCTGCATCTTACTTTTACTCTGTTGGGGCTCTCTTGTATGGGGCAGTGACTGGGTTCTGGTCTCCAACATACTTTGATGCAAGTGCCATGCTGATAACGTTTGTCTTGCTGGGAAAATATTTGGAATCTCTTGCAAAGGGGAAAACCTCAGATGCTATGAAGAAACTAGTACAACTTACTCCGGCAACAGCAATTTTACTAATCGAAGGCAAAGGTAATTACTAGTCCTATCCTTAATTGATTATTGCATCGATTGCTGGATGTATAGTTCCATTTCTTTCTTCCATTATATAGGAGGAAAGCTTGTAGGAGAAAGAGAGATAGATGCATTATTGATTCAGCCTGGTGATGTATTAAAAGTTCTTCCTGGAGCAAAGATCCCTGCAGATGGTATTGTGGTGTGGGGTTCAAGTTACGTCAATGAAAGTATGGTGACTGGTGAATCAGTTCCTGTATCAAAGGAGGTTGATTCACCAGTAATAGGTGGAACTATTAATATGCATGGTGTTCTTCACATGAAAGCTACAAAAGTAGGATCTGATGCAGTTCTGAGCCAGATTATTAGTTTGGTTGAGACTGCCCAGATGTCTAAAGCTCCTATTCAGAAATTTGCTGATTATGTAAGTATACTATACAAACATCTTAATATTGTTTCATTTATTAGTGTTGTTGCTTGCACTTTTTGTGATATATTCATTAACATGGCAACAAATTGATTCTGGCTTGTCCCATTTGCAGGTCGCAAGTATCTTTGTTCCAGTAGTGATTACTTTGGCTTTGTTCACTTTAGTTGGCTGGTGAGATCTAGTAGTACCTAAGCTTTACCTATCCGAGATCGAATCACATGAGATTAGTTTGTTCTGATTTCTTGAATCAAATGGTTATGTAGGTCTATTGGTGGAGCTATTGGAGCTTATCCAGAAGAATGGCTTCCTGAAAATGGAACTCATTTCGTTTTCTCGCTTATGTTTTCAATATCTGTTGTGGTAATTGCCTGTCCTTGTGCACTCGGCTTGGCAACACCAACCGCTGTTATGGTGGCAACAGGAGTTGGAGCAACCAATGGTGTACTGATCAAAGGAGGTGATGCGTTGGAGAAAGCTCACAAAGTGAAATATGTAATCTTTGACAAAACAGGCACCTTAACTCAGGGGAAAGCTACCGTGACAACCGCAAAAGTTTTCTCAGAGATGGACCGTGGAGAATTCCTCACACTAGTTGCTTCCGCTGAGGTGACATAAATTTCTTTCCTAGCTTCTTGGTTTGTTAGTGATTTATATAAACGGCTACTAAAGCTTTTCATATTGTCTCTTAATTTTCTTAGGTTAGCAGTGAACACCCATTGGCAAAAGCTATAGTTGAATACGCTCGGCATTTCCACTTCTTTGATGAATCTACTGAAGGCAGCGAAACAAATAGCAAAGAGTCTCAAAACTCTGGATGGTTACTGAATACTTCGGATTTCTCTGCTCTTCCCGGAAAAGGAATTCAGTGCTTAGTCAATGAGAAGCTGATTCTGGTTTGGGTTTTATCCTTCTTAACAAAATTACCAAGTTGTTGCTTCTTGGTCCTGTTCTTACCAACTCCTTACCTTTTATCAGGTGGGGAACCGTAAACTTATGTCAGAAAATGGCATAACCATCACAGACCATGTCGAGAAGTTTGTTGCGGATCTTGAAGAAAGCGCAAAGACAGGAGTCCTAGTAGCCTATAGCGGTGAATTAGTGGGTGTGATGGGAATTGCGGATCCGCTAAAGCGAGAAGCCATAGTGGTTGTGGAAGGTCTACTTAGAATGGGTGTTCAACCTATAATGGTTACAGGTGATAACTGGAGAACCGCAAGAGCAGTCGCTAAAGAGGTGGGTATTGAAGATGTGAGAGCGGAAGTGATGCCAGCAGGAAAAGCGGAAGTGATCCGTTCACTGCAAAAGGATGGAAGCACGGTAGCAATGGTAGGAGATGGAATCAATGACTCACCAGCACTAGCCGCAGCTGATGTGGGAATGGCGATTGGTGCAGGGACGGATGTAGCAATAGAAGCAGCTGATTACGTTCTAATGAGAAACAACTTGGAAGATGTTATAACAGCCATTGATCTCTCCCGGAAAACCTTAACACGAATCCGATTAAACTACGTTTTCGCCATGGCATACAATGTAGTGTCGATACCGATAGCAGCTGGAGTATTCTTCCCGATTCTGCGGGTGCAATTACCGCCATGGGCAGCAGGAGCATGCATGGCACTCTCTTCGGTTAGTGTTGTTTGCTCTTCTTTGCTTCTAAGAAGATACAAGAAGCCAAGACTTACCACTATTTTAGAAATCACAAAGGAGTAAGTAGTGATTACGTTTGGTTTGAATTGTGTATTTTTACTTCTTGTTATTTGGGTGTAATCATGTAACAACAACATAATTGGTCTTGAGAGGTTTCTTTTCTGTAATCACTCCTCTCCGCCTTTGTTGTAAACAGAAATTTCTCTGCTTGTGCTCCATTAAATGTAAAATGTTGATGTAAAAAGTAAGTAATCAAAGTCTTCAAATTTTCATCCGAATCTAAATCTAATCAAAGCTTAAGAGAGAGAATCAGTTACAACTTCAGATTTTGGCACTACTTTCTTTTGTCTGCAAATAACAGTCGTTGAAAATTATTTTAGCATATTAATTATGGAATAGATATTTTATATATCTTGGAATAAGTCTTCAAGTGTGTAATTGAAAGCGTAAACACTTCAACGTCTAGCTCTTCTTCTCGATCTGAAGAACTTTTCTCTGATTGAGATTAATTCTTTTACAACCTCACTCATAGCCAACCGGTTCATAGGAGATTCTTCACAACACCTAAGTCCCACCTCTAAAATCAGTGTCAAGCACTTAGCAACAGGGAAGCCGATTCTAAGGCCGTTTTGAAGCATCAATTCGTCAGCAACATCCAACACTCGCTCTGGCAATGCAGATTTGATGCAGATAGAGAGTGTAAAGTTTCCTTCGAACAACTCATTGGTTGGTCGTTTTCCGCTCATCATTTCCAAAAGGAGAATTCCAAAGCTGTATACATCTCCATGTATTGATATTTGCCCTCCCATTCCATATTCTGCACCATATTTCACAATGAAATACAATAATTCTATTATTCAAAGATTACAAATGTGTGTGATAGCTTTACCTGGTGCGGCATAACCGATGGTTCCTCTAACTCCTCCCGAACTAAGTTGATTGAGAAAGGACTCTTGGTCTATGATCCGGGCAAGACCAAAGTCGCTAACATGAGCAGTTAATTCATTGTCTAGAAGGACGTTACTTGGCTTAAGATCACAATGAGCAATAACTTCATGGCAACGAGCATGAAGATAGTCCAAAACAGAAGCCACGTCTATTGTTATGTTAAGCCTTTCAAGAAGTGTCAAGGCTCTTGAGGGCCTACAAATCTCTTCAACTTCATTTGGATGCAGCCACATATCCAAGCTACCATTTGGCATGAACTCATATACTAGAGCTCTAAACTCATTTCCTTGGAAATCAACACTTGAACACGCTGTCAACAATTTCACAAGATTACGATGCCTTATGTCTTTGAGAGATTTACATTCTGCAATAAAGCTCTTCATTGCTCCTTGTTGCTGCATGTTTAGAACTTTCACTGCAACAACTTTGTTCTCTGCTGGGAGCAATGCTTTAAACACAGTACCAAAGCTGCCTGATCCAATCAAATTACTCGAAGAAAAGCCATCTGTCGCATTTCGAAGATCTCTATAACTTAATTGTTCATGGAAAGCCCCCAAAGTGGAGGGGGTTGGTTTTTTGACTTGCTTCCTCCTGTTTTTGAACCAACAAAGAGAAATTGATACGATAAACAACAACAACAACAATGATATGCCTATGCTTAAACCAATCACAACTTTCTTTCTTGAATTTCTTCGTGTATACGAAAAGCATGGTTTTAGTTTCAACTCAGAGACACCTCCACATAGGTTTATGTTTCCAAATACTAAAACCACAGTAGCATTCTTAAACTTCCCTTGTGTTGGCACTTTTCCTTCAAAGTTGTTAAAAGATAGATTGAGATACTCCAAAGAGGTAAAATTTGCGAAATATTCAGGTATACTTCCAGAGAGATTATTGTACGAAAAATCAACCTTTTTAACACCCAACAACCCACCTATGTTTGGAATGGTTCCTTCAAAAGAGTTTCCTTGCAAAGAAAGTTTTTCCATCAAGAGGCATTTCCCCAAAGTCGCTGGGAGTTTCCCTGATAATTTATTAAATGCAACAGAAAATGTACCAAGATGTTCAAGTTTTCCAACATCTTCTGGTAGAGAGCCAGTCAGTGAATTATTTGCCATGCTTAGCATAACAAGGGATGGTATTTGCATAATCTCCTTAGGTATAGTTCCATTCAATTTATTATACCCAACTAAAACATGCAGTAAATACCGACAATTACCAAGACTTGGAGGAATGATTCCTTCGAAGCTATTATTAGACATATAGAGGTTTACTAACTGGCTGATGTTGCCAATAGAAGATGGTATTTCTCCTGACATTCTATTGGAATGGACACTTAAAACCCCTAGCTCTCTGAGTTTCCCAAGGGAGGTTGGGAGTGGTCCTGTCATTAGATTTACTGACAACCAAAGTGATTGTAGGCTTATGAGATTTCCAATATCATGAGGAATATTTCCAGAGATGAAATTCATGGTAAGGCTTAACTCAATGAGGTTCACTGACAGATTAGAAACAGAGGCAGGCAAGCCACCTACAAGCATATTGTCAGACACATCTAACGTATGCAATTGGGTGCAGTTAGTTAAAGCACCAAGAAAGTTGAGATTTCCTGTAGGAAGATTTCCCAAAAAATTACTGGTAAGTGTTAGTATTTGCAAATTCCTTACTCTTCCAAAGCTTACAGGAATACCTCCCATGAGATTATTTTTTTCAACCCAAAACTCTTGAAGATTTGAGATATTGGGTATTGTTGTTGGAATGACACCTGTGAAATAATTCGCCCCCATATCTAACTCTCGAAGCTTTGGTAGCAAATTACCAAAATCAGACCTCAGGTTCCCAGAGAAACCATTAGTGAAGATATTCAAGTACTCAAGTGAAGATAAATTGTAAACCGCAGGAGGAAATTCACCTGAGAAATGGTTCATTGCTAATTCAAATTCCACCACTTGAGTCCACTTAGCTATATCATTAGGAATTCTGTCTTCCAAATTGTATCTCCAAAGCTAAGTTCTCTTATTGATGTTAAATTTCCTAGCGATGCGGGAAGCTTTCCTTGCAGGTTGGTTTGAGCAAGATCCAAATGAATAAGATTCCTCAACAACCCTAGTTCTGGAGGAACACCTTGTCCAAGAGGATTTGAATACAAATCAAGGGTCAACAATCTTGTGCAGTTAAACAGACCGGCTGGAATCCCATCTGTGAGAAAATTTAATGCCATATCCAAGTGTTGAAGTCTAAACAAGTTTCCCACCTCTTGAGGGATCACTCCACTGAAAGAGTTGTCACTGAGATTTAATGAAATGAGAAACGAAAGATTACCAATAGATGGTGATATCATCCCTCCCAGTTTCTGTCCTCCGAGATTCAAATTAGTAACTCTCTTGTGTTTTCTGCCACATGTAACCCCAGTCCAACTGCAGAGAGGGACAGAGCGGTTCCATGAGGACAAGACACATCTTTTTTCTCTAGAAACTTGAGACTTAAATTTAAGCAAAGCTTGCTTATCAGTTTCATATGTCAAGTTGTATGCTTCAAGTAACATGAGAGCACTGAAAGCAAACAAAAGAAAGAGTCTCATGCTTGTCAATATATTTTGCAGGAAAGAAACACAAAGGAACGATCAAGTTACAAAATGCATTTCCCTTGTGATAAATTGATAATAATAATGTAGCTTATGACGAAAAACAATCACAAAAAAAACAAATTAGGTCAAGTAGTCAACTCTATAAAGAGACCAGACCTGTCATTAGTTTTTAAGTTTTTTCAACGTAACGTACATCATGGGTTTCTGAAGAGAAAAATCAAAGCACTGATATCGTGGTAGTGTTTTATTACTTGGAAGACGGCAAGTAATGGTCATTGTTGTGAACATTATAATTGTTACTAATCTTGCCAATAGCTCGATCTAGCTCCCCGATATCTGTTAACTTTGTATCACCAAAGACTTGCTTTATTAATTCATCAACGACTTGCATATATACAGACTCGATGACCTTAGAGAATATATGTTTTCCTAAGATATAGGACCTTATCACTTAACAAATATAACAAGAATGATATCTTAACAATATCGTAACATATATATCACCAATACTCCCCCTCAAGTTGGAGCGTGAAGGTTTTGAACGCCTAATTTGGACTGTAAGAACAAGAACTGATTGCCGGAGAGGGCCTTGGTAAGGATATCTGCAACTTGTGAATCGGTCCGAACATGCTCAGTAACAATCAAACCATCACGAACAACATCACGAACCGAATGGCAATCCGACTCAATGTGCTTTGTGCGTTCGTGAAAGACGGGATTAGCGGCAATGTGGATCGCAGCCTTGCTATCACAAAGTAAACGAGCCGGCGAAGAAACGTCAAGTCCCATTTCAACCAATAGTTTACGAACCCACTTAATCTCACGAAGAGCTGCGGCCATTTCCCTATACTCAGCTTCAGCCGATGAGTGAGAAACGGTGTTTTGCTTCTTAGTTTTCCAACAAACCGGAGAGCCACCAAGAAACACAATATAGGCACTCAAAGAAAGGCGAGTCAACGGGCAAGAGGCCCAATCCGAGTCGCAATAGACAGTAAGAGACAAATCAGAAGTAGATGATAAGACAATACCTTGACCCGGACTGCCTTTGATAAAACGAACGACCCGCAAGGCAGCTTCCCAATGTATTTCCTTCGGATTCTGCATGAATTGAGAAAGTGTATGGATAGAGTAACATAACTCAGGCCTTGTGTTGGTTAAATATATGAGACGGCCCACCAATCTTCTGTATTTCCTCGGATCATCTAGCAAAGGACTCTCGAAAGTGGCAAGATGGTGATTCTGTTCAAGCGGTGTAGCCGCAGGTTTAGAGCCGAGAAGCCCACACTCCGAGACAATATCTAACGCATATTTGCGTTTAGACAAATAGAAACCAGCATCTCCTCTACTAACCTCGATGCCAAGAAAGTATTTAAGACGACCAAGGTCCTTCATGTGAAAACATCTACCAAGATAGTCTTTGAACTTCGTAATGAGTGACTTGTTGTTACCACAAATCAACAAGTCGTCAACATAAACCAAGACTCGTAACTCATCACCATCAACCGAATAGGAGAACAAGGAATAGTCTTCATAGGACTGTCAAAAACCAAAACGCAGCAATGAAGAAGAGAGCTTGGAGAACTAGCATCTCGGGGCTTGCTTAAGATCGTAAAGAGATTTGTGAAGACGACAGACTTTGTCAGGATGTGTATGCCGGAAGCCCGGAGGGAGCTTCATGTATACTTCTTCAACCAAATCGCCGTGAAGAAACGCGTTATGAACATCCATCTGATGAACATCCCAGTTTTTCGCTGCAACAAGACGCAACAAAGTACATACCGTGGACATCTTAATGACTGGCGCAAATGTCTCTGTATAATCATCACCAGCAACTTGGCGGTTCCCTTGAATAACTAAACGCGCCTTATAACGTTTTATAGAACCGTCAGCGTTATATTTAATCTTATAGACCCATTGACTCCCGATAGCAACTTTACCAGGAGGTAGCGTAACAATGCTCCATGTTTTATTTAGCTCCAAAGCTTCAACTTCAGAAACCATAGCCTTCTGCCAACGAGAATCACGAACAGCTTCTCCATAATGTGAAGGTTCTACAGAAGATGTAAGTGCAGCAAGATACACACGATGTGTAGAAGAAAACGCAGCATCAGAAATGAAACTAGACAAAGGATAGGGAGTGTTACCAGAGACCGCAGAAGACAAAGAAGTGGAGTTGATAGGAGCAGGAGAAGGGTCTATTGAAGCTTTGACATTATACGCGACGTAGTCTTGAAACTTAACAGGCTTGACCTTGTCACGATGACCGCGACCGAGCAGTGGAGCGGAAGCCTCTGTTACGGACAAAGACGAAGAAGAAGATTGAACAGAAGAATCAATCGGCTCTAGAGATTCAGGTGATCCAGTCACCAGCGTTGATTCTAGAGGCGGTGAAGACGAGCTCCCCATGTCAAGTACATGAAGTAACCAATCATCATCGACATCAGTATTTGAGGCTGAATCAGGCCGCGAGACTGAAACAGAGCTTGGAGTTGGAGACGAGGCAGCAAAGGGGAACACTTGCTCATTAAAGACTACGTCTCGAGACACTAGAAATTTCTGCGTTTCCAAATTATATACGGTCCATCCCTTTTTCCCATAAGGGTATCCAACAAAGATACAAGGACTACTTCGAGGACTGAATTTGTCTTTGTCACGATACGTCTATGTGCGAAACAAGCAGAGCCAAAAACGCGAAGATGACCGTAATCGGGTTTGTGACCGTACAGAAGCTCATATGGGGTCGTACCTTGAGAACCGAAGAAGGAGTCCGATTGATTAAGTAAGCTGCTGTTAGAACTGCTTCACCCCAGAACTGAATAGGTAAGTTAGCTTGAAACAAGAGAGCTCGCGAAACATTGAGGATGTGTCGATGTTTACGCTCAACTCAACCATTTTGTTGCGGTGTCGCAACACAAGAAGTTTGATGAATGATTCCATTTGCTTGAAAATAAGGAGTAAGGCACATGAACTCGGTACCATTGTCACTCCGCACCGTCTTTACTCTTTTCCCAAATTGTCTATCAACATAAGCAAAGAAATCGACAAGTATTTTACTAACAACAAACTTCTCAAGCATAAGGTGTATCCAAACCGCTCTTGAAAAATCGTCAACGATTGTTAAAAAATAAACAGCACCGCAAGAAGACGGTACTCGGTACGGTCCCCAAACATCAACGTGTAGTAAAGAAAACAAATCTGAACTTTTATTAGAGCTATCGTGAAAAACATCTAATAGTAGGTTTTTTACGTGTCAATTCCTATTATACTATCATTGTCATTGTAGTAAAT
>OVBE01001975.1:0-33079 GCA_900406425.1 Iberis pinnata | reverse complement strand
GAAAACTCGTTGGGTGTCTCAGATACTTGCTTCACACAAGACCTGACTTATCTTTTTTGTGTAGGTGTTCTAAGTAGATATATGCAAAGTCCAAGAGAATTACATGGAGCAGCAATGAAACAATGTCTAAGGTACCTAAAAGGGACGGTTGCACTTGGTTTGGTTTTTCCCAAAACAAGCTTAGAAACTTTAAAACTCGTAGGCTATAGTGATAGTAGCTACAATGTTGATCCAGATGATGGTAAAAGTACAACATGGCATATCTTTTATCTAGGTGAAAGTCCAATCTCTTGGTGCTCTCAAAAACAAGAAACTGTTGCATTATTGTCATGCGAAGCCGAGTTTATGGTGGAACAGAAGCGGCAAGACAAGAAATATGGCTTCAAGAACTACTAAGTGAAATAACATTAAAACCTTGTGAAAAAGTTGAAATTCGGATTGATAACCAATCCGCAATATCACTTACTAAAACCCGGTATTTCATGGACGTAGTAAACACATTCACACAAGATATCATTTTATAAGAGAATGTGTTGAGAATGGTCAAGTTGAAGTAAAGCATGTTCCAGGTAACGAGCAAAAGGCAGATATTTTGACTAAGGCACTTGGAAGGATAAAGTTCAAGGAGATGAGGGATCTCATAGGTGTTCAGGATCTCGGAGAAAGATTTCAAGTTTAAGAGGGAGATTGTTGAAGATAAGCTTGAATAGCTTGAGGATCAAGCTAATATATATTTCCTATTTATGTTTAGATATGATAGAGTTAGGAGATTATGTTATATTTTAGGAGTTATCTAGAATATATATGATATTATCTAACCTATAAGAAATCTAATTAGGAATAGGAAATAGAATACTATATAAGGAGATGTCAAGGTTGTGACATAACTTATGAGATTAGAGAGTTTTGGGTTTTGAGAGATTTTTACCTAAAGCTAATAAAGAGAGTAATTCTTTTATCTTGAGTCTACATAAATCGTGTGATACAATACTTATATGTTTTTGGAGGATTCAAATCAAGATGAATATTTGTTAAAATATGACCTTGAATATGATGTCGATTGTACGTTTTCGCGTTAAAGGGACTCTATTTGATTCTAAGTTTGCGAAATCCACTAACTTAGGATTTTGGGAATAAGGTTAATATATATTTAGCTCAATATATAGAGCTACTAAATGTATTGTCCATGTTCAAATGGACATGTCCAAATGAACATTTTCTTTTATGACTATAATTTGGCGAGTCTATAAAGATAACAAACTAATAAATGACTACACCCAAAATTGACCATATTCCAATGGACTATACTGTCATAATCATTTTTCTTGGTTTTGCTTTTAACTTTTCCAATTATAAAATCTTAAAATCACATTTTTTAGTAAAATTATAAAATCATATTTTCCTCACAAAATAAAATTTTTATCTCCACCAAAACCTTAAAAATCTTGTTTTCTTGCCAAAATCATAAGATTATCTTTTCCTGCTAAAGTTGTAAAAATCAATATTATTTGTCAAAAACATAAATTCATATTTTATCATCAAAATCATAAAACTGATAAAATTTACGTTTTTCTCTCAAACTCATAAAATTATATTTCCTCAGCATAACTAAATAATCAATTTCTCTGCCAAAATCGTGAAAAACAGGTTTTTCTGTCAAATCCGTGAAAGACATGAATTTTTTTCTAAAACTGTATATAACATGTTTGCGCTAATACTATAAATTCATGTTGTTGTTGTTTTTTTTTTTTGGGCGAAAACCTTAATTTCAATTTTGTGCAAAAAATCTTCAAAGGTCGTAAATTTACATTTTTCTCGCTAAGATTGTAAAATCAATATTTCCTCTGCCAAAACTTTAGTTTTTTATGTTCGCACCAAACCAACAAAAGAAAAATAAACCCGATGGAAACTTTCAAAAATCAAATTGCATGGTCTATCTATATATATACTCTTATTTCCTAGATGTAGGATGTGGGTTCTCCATCCCAGACCCAATGGGCCAAGTCAAGTCTACTACATAAGTCCAAATTAAAAGGTCCATTTTGAAGATCGACGAGGTGAACGGAACCGCCGAAGGAACAGTGCATCTAGTCCCCCTAAACCTGGCGAATAGTGACCTACTGACCGACTCGCCAGAGGAACTAAACACCTAACCAACTGCTTCGCATAGCCGAATGATGACGAAGGAAGCATTATAAATAGAAGGAGAGCCCCCATGAAGAAGGAGTTGGCATTTCTAGAGAGAGGAGACCTTTGAGAGAAGGAGAGACCTCTCGAGGGAAACGCCGATCCTACTCACTATATGACCGCCTTTACGATCTCAATGGGACGCGCCCAATTTACCGACAAAGAGAGGGATGCTGGACTCTGCCAAATGTTTGTGTAAAACTTAGGAGGGGCAGCGCTCTCATGGTTCTCCTACCTAGAAGCCAGGTCCATCGATAACTTGCAACAGCTGTCAACGGCCTTCGTCAAATACTACTCCATGTTCATGGAAAAGAAGGCGTTAACCGCCAACCTATGGTCGCTAAGCTAGGGACACCGAGAGTCCCTTAGGGTATTCATAGAACAGTACAAAGAAGTGGTTCATTAGCGAAGACCTAATAGGGATCGAGAGCACGCAAAGAGACTTCATCCTCGTAGAAATCGTCATCAAAGATTGCGAAGTAACCAGAATCCTCATTGACATAGGGAGTTCGGTAGATATAATCTTCAAGAGTACCCTCCAAAAAATGGAGATCAACAAGAAAGCTATCAAAAGAACCACGCAGTCATTCACCGGCTTCGGCGGGGATTCAGTCGAGACCACCGGAACCATCAAGCTTCCAGTATAGGTCGGCAGAAGCACTACGACCACCAAGTTCCAAGTGGTCAACAAAACATCCAATATTCAACGCCATCCTGGGAACCCCTTGGCTCTCGGAAACCAAAGCCACAGTTTCCATCTTCCACCAGTGTGTCAAGATCCCAACGGCAAGAGAAACTGTCACCCATAGAAGCAACCAGAGAGCAGCGAGAACGTGTTTTAAAACCGAGAATAAAGCCTGCAAGGGCACCAAATTATAGTAGCTACAGCTGGGGCGCGCCAAACGACCAGACTTCCCCAAAGAACGAGAGAGCCCTGACTGCGAAGCTATTGACTAGGTCAACATAGACGGCGAAAACCCTGAAAGATGCGTCGTGATCGGTCACGAGATCAACGAAGAAATGAGAGCAGAGTTAATCGCTTTCCTGAAAGAAAATTCTGACTCTTCTGCGTGGTCGCTAGAATCCATGACAGGAAACAACCCAAGCATCACGTGCCACGAGCTAACCGTCGATCTAACCTTGAAGCCGATCAGGCAAAAACGACGAAAGTTGGGGCAAAAGAGGGCGCAAGCTGTGAACAACGAGGTAGAAAAACTGTTACAAGTCGGATCCATAGCCAAGGTCAAATAATAAGAGTCGCTGGCAAACCCAGTCGTCGTAAAGAAGAAAAATGGCAAGTGTTGGGTCTGCGTTGATTTCACCAATTTAAACAAAGCATGTCCAATGGATAGCTCTCCGCTCCCATACATTGATCTCCTCGTCGAAGCAACCGCCATAAATGAACTGCTTTCTTTCATGGACACTTTTTCGGTTCGGGCTATAACCAAATAATGATGTACCCCGACGAAAGAGAAAAAACAACCTTCATGACAGACAAGGGGAATACTGCTACAAAGCCATGCCATTCAGGCTCAAAAAGGCAGGAGCGACATATCAGAGGCTAGTCAACATAATGTTCGCTGACCTACTAGGCACGATTATGGAGGTATACATTGACGATATGCTGGTCAAATCGCTATCCAAAACTGACCACGTCAAACACCTACGCTCCTGTTTTGCCATCCTTAACTGATACGTAATGAAACTAAACCCTACCAAGTGCACATTCGGCATAACGTCGGGAGAATTTCTAAGCTACATCGTCACCGAGAGGGGAATAGAAGCAAACCCAAAGCAAATTAAAGCCCTCGTCAACATTCCCTCACAAAAGAACACACGCGAAGTACAACGTCTAACCGGCTGCATCGCAGCACTCAACAGGTTTATATCAAAGTCAATCGACAGGTGCCTGTCTTTCTACCAGATACTTCGAGGAAACAAAAGGTTCGAATGGGACGAGAAGTGCGAATAGGCATTAAAAAAACTGAAGGAATACCTATCGACCCCACCGAAACTAGCCAAGCCCAAAGACGGTGAAACCTTGTACCTCTTCATATCGGTCTCCATAACTGCCATCAGTGGCGTCCTATTCAGAGAAGATCTAGGAAAACAACGACCAATATTACACACCAGCAAAACCTTAGACGACGTGGAAATCCAATACCCGACTTTAGAGAAGCTAGCTTATGCCGTCGTCATCCCCGCCAGAAAGTTGCGTTCCTATTTCCTATCATACTTTATCGCAGTCTTGACAGCTCAACCACTCTGCGCAATCCTACATAGCCCAAGTCAATCGAGAAGGATGGCCAAGTGGGCTGTCAAGCTCAGCGAGTACGACATCAACTTCGGGGGACGAACAAGCGCAAAATCACAAGTTCTGACTGACTTCATCACCGCGCTCCCACAAGAACTGATCAGGGCAGAAGCCCCCCAAATATGGACCCTTCACGTCAATGGATCCTCACGCCTAAGAGGATAGGGAATTGGAATACGACTGGAATCCCCCGAAGGCGATATCCTAGAACAATCGTTCCGCCTCGGCTTCAACGCGTCGAACAACAAAGTAGAGTATGAAGCCATTATCGATGGACTTAAGTTAGAAAAAGCAATCGGGGCGAAGCAGATGCGAGATTTCTGCGACTCACAACTTGTCACAAGCCAGTTTGCCGGAGACTACAAAGCCAAGAGTGAACAGATAGACACGTATCTACGAGTCGTTCAACACATGGCGAGAGAATTGGAACACTTTGAAATCATCAAGATCCCTAGAAGAAAGAAAAAAAATAGCCGACTCACTAGCAACCATCGCCTCCTCAAGCGACTCGCACCTATGTAGAACCATTCCGGTAGAAGAAATTCAAATACCCAACATCAGCCTCGATCTCATCCACTTCATAGAGGACCACGACATCGAGCGATGAAGACTTTGAATTCGGGGCAGACCACGAAGCTCTGACCATCGACTAGCGAGACGAAATAAAACTCTACATAACTGATGGCACCTTACCATAAGACAAATGGGTAGCGCGAGGATTAATGGCCAAAGACGCCCACTACATGATGATGGACGGACATTTCCTACGATGAGACTCCACTGACGTCTTGCTAACCTGCCCAAGAACCAAAGAAACTGAACGAATCATCCGCAAAACACATGACGGGGCAAGAGGAAATCAGTCCAACGGACGAGCTTTAGCCCTCAAGATAAAAAAGCATGGCCATTTCTGGCCCACCATGATCGTCGACTGCCACAAATACGCCCTAAAGTGCGAACAATGCCAATGTCATGCCCCAAACGCACACCAACCTATGGAGCTCCTATGAATATCATCATCCCTATACCTTTTCATGCGATGGGCGATGGACATCGTCAGGCCCATGCCCTCTTCACGGGGACGGAAGTTCCTTCTCGTCATGACAGACTACTTCACCAAATGGGTCGAGGCCAAATCTTACGCAGAAATACACGACACCGAAGTACAAAACTTCGTATAGAAGTACATTATATGCCGGCATAGACTACCCTACGAGATCATCATAGACAACGGGACACGATTTTGATCCCACAAATTTGAGAACTTCTGTGCCAAATGGAAGATTCGACTTAGCCACTCAACCCCGCAGTATCCTCAAGACAACGGTCAAGCCAAAGCGACAAACAAAACCATCATCGACGGACTAAAAAAGAGACTAGAGAGGAAGAAAGGACTATGGGCCGACGAACTGGAAAAAGTCCTCTGGTCGCACCGAACGACACCCTGAAGAGCAACAAACTAAACTCCTTTCTCCCTCGCACACAGGATAGAAGCGATGGTCCCCTCTGAATTCAACATCTAAAGCCTAAGAAGACTCAAACTCCCGGATAACAGCGACATCAACAACACCATGATGCACGACAGACTCGACAAGGCCGAAGAAACTCGAGACCGAGCCCTCATGCGGATCCAGAACTACCAACAAGCCGCAACGAGGTACTATAACAAAAACGCCAACGTTAGAAGGTTCTCCGAAGGCGAACTAATCCTACGCCACGTCGTCGACAACACCAAAGAAAACTGGACATGCAAACTAGGCGTGAGATGGGAAGGCCCGTACCAGATTGTCAAGGTCGTCAAACCAGGCGTCTACCAACTATCTGACCTAGACGGAACGATGCAACCTAGATCCTAGAATGCGCGACACCTCAAGCTCTACCACTACTAACTCAAGTATGACCACACCATGAACTACGAATAGCTTGATCCCTCTATAATGGGTATGTAGGCAGCCCGAAAGAAGGATCCAGTTGTAAATCCAGTTCAATATCGACTACTCCACTCAATGGATAGCAAAATACATAAAGCTGAGCCAACGCTAGCTGAGATAAACCTCGTTAAAACAAAATAATAAAGACGAGCCCAGACTCGCCGAGCTGAACCTCGTTAAAATTACAAAGCCGAGCCCATGCTTGCAGTGATATTCTAGCTAGATGTTCACTACAGGAATAAGGAAAAAACAAGCAATGACACTTGCCGAGGTTAACTCAACCTCGCACCTACACAATAACTTTGCCCAACAACCAAAGAATCGACGTAAGAAAAACTTAACAAACGAAAACGATGAATTTGAACACATCACATCTCATAAAATGAAATGTTTTTACATGGCCGCAAAAACGACCCACAGAATACAACAGAGCCACACAAAAAAAACACTTGAATGAAATCAGGTAGCCTGGTCCACTGCCGCGCCATCTGCCCCAACAGGCTGAACTAACGAAGCTTAGTTATCCGCCGGTTGAAGAACCTCGTTGGAACGCCTCAACGAACCCGCTAAATCCTCACCAGTCAGCTCGGTCACCACTATCTTCTCGCGGGACACGCAACAGGTCTGGCACCGCCCCACCAAAGCCCACTACCATGTTGAAAAGCTCTAGAGACCTTTCGTAACACGCGATGGTTTCATCCAGAGGCTGAACTTTGCGCCTCTCCTCCAAGTGCCGACGAACTTTAGCAAAATGCTCCTTGATAGCAGCATTCCACGACCTCTCCGCTTCCTCAACCTTCTCCTTAACACGAGAATCGAATGTCCTCAGCACGTGAGACCTCTTCTTGTTAGCATCATCGTAACGGGTGGCGAGCGCAACATTCTCCTCTCAAAGCCTCCTAACTTCATCCTTGAGTTCAGCATTGTGAGCAGCGAGTCTTTCCTTCTCAACTTCTAAGGCCTCGCACTTAGCCGCAGCTAGCTTCATCTGCTCAGTTGCCCTCTCGGCCAAAAAATGCCCTTTCTGCGCTTGAGCGTCGAGCCTCACCCCTACACCCGCCAAGTCCTTGGCCTTCTTCTTCTCCTCCAGAACAACTTATGGAACTTATATCCGTAATTAGTCACATGGATCGTCGCCTCACGTGCCAACCTCACCTTCAACTTGAACCACCTGAACATGTGGTTCGCCAACATCCCCGTCTGCACAAAATATAAGGGTCAGTACAACGTAGCACCGGCCATAGAGAGGTGTCATGATGGAATACCTTAACATAAGACGCAGCAAAGTCGTCGAACAGCTCATCCGACCTATCATTCTGCTCGTCTTCAACGAAAGACCCAAGAGGAATCAACTGATGAACCAAATCCCCACAAGCAGCATTGTCGTCGTACATCCGGAGGATGTCATCATAATGGAAATCAAAAGGTACCGGCTCGGCATCCTCTCGATAACGCTCTATCGTGAGCAGATCTCCTTCTCCGTCTTCCATTTTTGATTCCCTCGTTCCTACCTTAAGGATCCACCTTCTCGCCCTCTTCATTTACCTCGAAAATGGCGCGTTTGAGATCTATAGCTTCTTTACCAGTGCTCCCTACAAGGGCAATCAGAGGGTCACACTCAGGCTCAATGATGAAGATCGATGCATTGTGAGCTCTCTTTTGCGCTCTTAGCTCCTCAGACGGATTCCTCTTCCTTTTTGCAGGAGCCTCAATAATTCTTTTCCCAGCTGCCTTGTCAGTAACGGGCACCAAAGCAGGTTCCACGACTGGCCTCGACGCCTCAGTCGTCGTCTCAACCACCGCAATATGAACCCCATCAGACACTTCAGGCACCACGACTGTCCCCATTAGTTTCGCGGCAGCGACAACCTGTTTCTTCAGAGCCGCGACTTTGAGCTCCTTGACGAAATTCCCTGACATCACCCTCTGACGAACGACAAGACAACAATCCCAATCAACCGAAGGAAGAACCTAGTTAGTTATAACGATAACATAACACGTCTGTAGTTGTAGTAAGATAACTCACCATGAAAGAAACGACAAAATGCTCGTTGACCTTCTTTCGAGTGATCTGGTCCCACAAGGTCACCCATAAAGCCTTTATTTTCCTGACGTTATCGAAGAAACTAGGAGGGTAGTTCTTGATAGGCAACAGGAGATCTGCACAAACAAGAACGATTGTAAGGATAAGTGAAAAAGGCACATGATCGACGCGAGACTCTACCAATCTCCATATTCCATCTCATGAAATAGTTGTAATCGCAAGCCGGGATGGAAGCCTCATTAACTTTCACGAAAAACCATCGACGCCTCCAATCCCATATCTTCCTCTTCGTCCCATCGATGACTATATGTTGATTCTTGCAAGTGACGTAGAAGAACCCCGTCCGGAGAAAATGGACTCTCCATTGTAGCAGCATGACCCATTGGGCCTCAAGACACACTATGTTCGACGAACCCGTAGGCATATCGGTCTCGTCGAACTTGGGGGGGGGGGACTTATTGTAGGATGTGGGTTCTTCACCCCCATGCCCAATGGGCCAAGTCCACTACATAAGCCCAAAATAAAAGGTCCACCCTGAAGATCGACGAGGTGAGCAGAGCCGCCAAAGGAACGGTGCGCCTAGTCCCCCTAAACCTGGCGAACAGTGACATACTGACCGATTCGCCAGAGGAACAAAACACCTAACCAAATGCTTCGCATAGCCGAATGATGACGAAGGAAGCATTATAAATAAAAGGGGTTGGCATTTCTAGAGAGAGAAGACCTTTGAGAGAAGTTAGAGAGATAAATCGACGACCTGAACTTCCTTGTAATCGTTTGAGTGCGTCGTACTTAACGACACACTTAGTTTCTTCCATACTTGTAATCTATCTTATAAAATATGAACATAAATCAAGGGGGATCGATAACCCTAAATTCAACGATAGCCGTAATATGTATTCTAAAAACATTTTACATCTAATAAAACATCCCCTTAAAAAGACTAAGTAACACAAACGTGAAAAAACTAAAGAAGTTGTGTCTTTTTTTCTATTAAAATTTTGTTTTGGCTAACCCTACACTATTTTCTTACATCATAAAAACAGAGAAAACGTAGAAAACATGTAAAAGAGCTCATATCCATGGAAGTATTTAGACTTAGTGATGATATTTGGAAAATGTATGCTTTCACAATTAAATGTTCTATTTAGGAAATATACATTGCAAAAACAATCACGCTCTCTTATTCTTACTTCCAAGCAATAACGAGAAATAAAACAAGATTCTAAAGAAGAATCCCCAAGCTACCGTAACACACAGGCAACCCCACTTATCCAACTCTTCTATTCCTTGCTGCTTAAGCAACTCAGAGCCTGTCCTTAAACACGTTGATTCCGTTACCTCCATCCCCAAATAACTCCCCATTGTCTCCAAAAGCTTAGCCTTAGTCGTTTTAGAGACTCCTTCCATTAATGTACCATCAAATATTTGGTTTCCTCTTACAAAACAGCTAGAAGGATCATCAAACTCATTGTGTAGAACAGCCTCGAAAGGATACTTTAGCAACGAAATGTAATGAATCCAAATCCAATAAAGATGGATCCTATTGCGATTAATGTAGAATCCACTAAAGAGAAGACAATAAGAAAGGTATCCAAATGTAACCATATAACTCATCATCACATTTGGAATCACACTGGAGACAAATGTAACAAAAGAACATCCTGACCAAAAGGACGCAAAGATGATGAGAAGATAGAATATAAAACCCGAAAGACCTCCATTTAAACCAACGAACCAGAACGTTGTAGCTGCGAATCCAATGGAAAGCAAGAAAAGATAAGGCAGAGTCACTAAAGAGTTAGATATAACATAAGAGGATCTTCGATAAGCGTTATGTGATGTTTCTCTCAAGAAAATGTATCTTTCTTGAATAAAAGCAGGCAAGCCATCTGCACAACTATAAAACATTGTGGCCATTGCGAATGAGAAGAAGCTTAATCGTTCTTGAACTCCTCTAGGTGAGTTATCTAACTTCCAATAAACTGTAGCCAAGAGAAAACCAGTCATCATGACTATGAAAACTCGAGTTCCGATAAGCTCAGGGGTTCTTGTCCAATTCATCATGTAGCGTGTAGTTAAAGTTAGGGTTTCGACCCACCATGGATTTGCGTATGAAGGAATTGAGTTTTTATATGAAGTAGCAACAAGTTTTCCTCTTGAAATACTTGTATTAATGGCTTCTCTTAATGATGATGAGTTATGGTGAGATTCTTGGCTTACTCTAAGCTTATTCTGTTGCCAATTTCTGTTGAATTCGGCTAAGCTTTTGGTTCCTTGTGAGGATCCTTCAAGCTCTTTGATGAGGTCAAGTGTGAATTCTGCATTGTTCTCTTTCTCTGGTATAGGGTGACCAAACTCAGAGAAGAACAAAGGTAGATCAGCCGGAGAATCATTAAACAGAACCTGTCCAGATGATAAGACAATGATCCGATCAAGAAACTCCATAATCCGAGAACTAGGCTGATGTATTGACATAATTACAATACTGCCACTAAGTGCAATTTTTTTCAAGACTTGCACCACCATGAATGCATTTGTTGAGTCTAGTCCTGAAGTTGGTTCATCAAGGAATAAAACTATAGGATCATGAATGATGTCGGTACCAATCGATACACGTCTCCTTTCTCCACCGGAGACACCACGATGTCCTTGATCTCCGATCAAAGTGTTTTTAACATTTCTCAACCCTAATTGATCAATTAGGTTTTCAACTCTATCTCTCTTCTTTGATTTAGAAAGGCTTCTTGGAAGTCGAAATTCGGCAGCGAACATTAGGGTTTCTTCGACAGTAAGCATAGGGAAAAGAAGATCTTCTTGCATTACATAAGCTGATATAACTTTTAGCACACGAGATTGTAAAGCTTCACCGTTTAAAGTTACCGTGCCTTTCAAGCTACCTTCTTTGATACGCCCTGCTAATGCATCGATAAGAGTTGATTTTCCAGCTCCGCTTGCGCCAAGAATAGCTAAGATCTCTCCTTCATTAGCCTCTCCAGTGATACCATTGAGCAGAGTCTTTAACTGAACAGGGCTATGTCGGAAACGAAGACCAAAACGTCGTTGAAGTGTGATGTTGTAAGTGAGGTCGTTGAATGCGAGGACGAACGGAACGGGACGTGTCTCAGGTGAACCAACAGTGATTACGGTGTCTCTTTGAAGCATCTCGCCGGAATGTTATAACTTATAACGCAGGGAACTGCGTTTTTGTCTGTACGTTTTCAAAGATACAACAATTAAAGAATCTGTTATTTTGAGCTTCGAAATAACATAGTTAGAGCTGAGATTTATGAGATCCATACAAAATAAAATTATCAATATTTAGTTTTTATATTACAAAATCATAATCAAATTTTATTTTCTACAAAGCAACTCTTTAAAAAAAAAACCATGTTAATAATCATGGGTATTGCTATATCCTGAAACTGATCAGTCTTTTTTATAAAATAACTCTTTCATAGCTAATATAAAAAACATATTAAATTTAAATTTGGTGTTCTTACGTTATTATTATATCTACAAAATAAAATAGAAAACAAAATTGTTTACCTGATGAATACTTTTCAAAAGATCCTTGACAAACACAAAACAGAATGATGCATTTTGGCTGAGATTATTGACAGCTATAACCGAATCTAGTTAACAAATCTTTATAAATATATAGTATAAAATGCTGATCGTTTGTAATTTTTGACATAAGAAACATATGAGAGAAAGTTAAGAGAAGTTCTTGGAGCTTTGATCGTGGGTTATACGTAAAATTAGATAATATATATATATATGACATCTATGAGTTTCCGTGACGTATTAGAAGAAGACCCACTAAAAATGTAATATGCATTTAATTTGTGTGTTGAGTTGAGACACAAAGTTCCTGTTTTCTTATGGTTTTGTTCTCTTCCATCACATGCATGTTTAGCCATTGTACATACCGATGTTGAACTAACATTAAAACAAAAAAAACAAAAATAATTAAATATTAGTTCTTTTCGCTTTGTCTTGCTTTTTATTCACGGCATAATTCAAATATAGAACAACAGAGATTGACGGATATAAAGGGTTGTGCAAAATATCCGTTAAATCCATTTCGATCCGTTATTTATTTGGACTCGACTCAATATCCGTAAAATTTGATAATATCTTAAGATAATATTAAATTAAATATTCAAAAAATAAAAAAAATCACAAATATTAAAATTTTATAAACCAAATATATGATTCACTACGTTTTATACATATATGTATATAGTTATATGCACATAAAATAATTATACATATAGTATATTTTGAAAAATTCAAAAGTACCATAAAAATTAGGTTTATTCTAAAAATGTCATATACTCTTGTTTTGGTTCAAAAATACCACAATTTTTCTAAAAATACCACAAAATTGTTTTTGTTCAAAAAGTACGATAAATTTGAAATAACTTTAAAACTTCAAATTTAAACCTTAAACCGTCAAAACCAAACACTACCCCCTCCCACAATTAAGGGAACGCAAACCCTTAAAATTCACCTTTTATGTTTGTGGTATTTTTTGTAAAAAAACAATTTAATGGTATTTCTAAAACTTTTGGAAGTGTGATATTTTTTGGAATTTAAACTTTTATTTTGTGGTGCTTCAAGGAATTCTTCTAATATATTTGTTCTTTTCATATAATATTAAGGGATTTTTATTAATAAATTATTACAATATTTAAATAACAATATTGTTTACATGATTTCATTTTTCTTTTAATTTGTTTGTTACAGAGTGGATCGAATATCTGACAAATATTATTTGACAGATATTCAATTATTTGAATATCTGAATAACAACAAAACAGAGACAAATAGAAAAATTGATGATCCATATGAAACATAGCGAATTACGAATACCTCAAAAATACATAATATGCCTAATCTCGTATAACATTGTATGTACAGAATCTTGTTAATATTGCTACATTTGATATTGCTAAACGTGTAAAGCTTAAGTTGCTACTTGTTGGCATTATGTATATGAATAACAAAAGCCGAACTTTCAATTGACAACTCCAACCCCAATGCAATAGTACCGTCACGAGCAAGGTTTCTTTAAGAGTACATAGTATTTTTTCCCTTCAAGTTAGCTATTTCTTGCAGCAATTTCCATCTCATAAAGTCTATTTTTTCAGTTTTGATGCAACTTCCAAAATGGTGTACTCAGTTTGAAGGGAATATAATTTTAACAAAAAATGGAAAAGTAAAAAGTTGATTACTATTGATAATTTGAACGAATTGATTAACCTTACGAATTGACAAGATTATAGGGGATAATCCTAATCCATATATATTATAGCTTTTTAGAGCTTTATTTAATGCAAGAAAATGAAAAGAGAGAAACATTAAGATGAAACACATCAAAACTCAAAATGTTTTGATTATCTTAAAATAGAAAAGGAGAAGAGTTCTTTGTAACAACTTTCAAAATTACTTTCACCAATCTCATAACATCAATACATATATATATATATATATAATATATATATATATATATATATATTATCATGATTAAAAAACCTAAACCAAATGGACTTGCATAAAACATTGAAAATATTCTTTCTATGATTGCTCTAACATAAATTACCAGTTTTAAAACAACATACAAAATAAGCACAACCTTATGAAAACTTAGACAAATTAATCATACTAATAAAAAAGAGATCATTCTCTATCCATAACGAAGTCATGAAAGTCGCCTCGGAGTAAAGAGATCTCTTAAATTGTCGACAAGCGTACTCAAATAAGTCAACAACCAGGACCGGTCTTTAGATTTTAAAAGTTACAATCTAAAATAAAAAATGGACCGATTGTTAAATTAAAATTTTGAAATTCAAAATGGAAATAGTTAACTTTTAGTTTAAGAGCCATTGAAATTGTCTGGTTCTTTGCTCAAACCTTCCTTTGTGCTTGACAATGGCATTGCAATGGCGACAGTCCCTCAGAAAATTTTTGTCGAATCTAAACCGCTATGGACTAGGTTTCAAGTTGGTCATTTTATTGGCACATCTCTAGATATTGGGAAGGTCCACGCTACGGTTAACCGTCTATGAAATCGTGATGGACAAGCAAACAATCGATGTTCAATTTCTTAAAGATGACATTATCCTCTTTAAGATTGATTCTCCAACCCTTCGTAATAGCATATGTAGAAAAATATATTGGCACATATATGCTATTTTACTTGTTGTGCAAGAATGGAGTCCGTCTAAGTCTCAACTGAAACCGAAGTTGACATCTATGCCGTCGTGGGTTGGTTTCCTCAACGTCCCATTTTTTTTCTCTCATGATGGTCTTATGTTTTTGGTGAAATTGTTGGTGAATCTCAAAAGTTTCATCCCACCAATGAAAAGTTTATGCGTCTTGACGTCACTGATGTCTCTGTATTTTCATGGTTTTTAGAAGTCATTTAGCATCAATTTTGAGGTCTTTATGTGTGCATATATCACATTTATAGTTGTTATTAGCAAGTTTGTGATTTTTAGGGATTTTACATTAACATTTGCATATGCATGCATTTTAGAGACTTTTCAAGAATTTCAGGAGTTTTCAAGATGTTTTGTAAGGAATCAGAAGAGGAACATGAATTATGTGGAACGGAAGCAACACAAAGTCCGGCTCGATCCAAGTTAAAGTCCAGCTCGATCGTAAAATCAAGTCCGGCTCGACCCACATTCAAGTCCGGCTCGATCCAATCTTTCCCTCTTGGCTCGATCACAAGTCTAGACTAAGAACCTAACATTAATAACAAGTCTAGACTAAGAACCTAACAATTATTATCCTTTATGATAAATCTAACAATCAAACCCGGCTCCACCTCGATTGCTTTGCAATGTCTTGATATTGTATTGTTTATGCTTTGCAATGTCTAAGTAGTTCTATAGTTAGGTTTTAGGGTTTCCTAGGGAATTCAGGGTTTGATTGTTAGATTTATCATAAAGGGTAATAATTGTTAGGTTCTTAGTCTAGACTTGNCAAAGAGATTTGGTTTAGAAGTTGGATCTAGTCTAGATGAATAAGTGGTCTTGCTTGCGAGAGTATTGTCTTGATTGCTTGTGAACAATTGAATCTGATCTTTAATGCATGTTCTGTTATTTAAAAGACGGCGAGAGTTGTCTCTGATAATTTGAGCATATGGTTTAATATNAAGACGGCGAAAGTTTGTCTCTGATAATTTGAGTATAGGGTTTAATATTCCGAGAGGAGATTAAACCATCTTTGTCTTTCATGTTGAGAACTATTTTCAAAGAAAATTCCTGCATGATAAATTGACTTTCAATCCTAATAACCTGTGGTTTCCCTGATGCATGACGCTTTTATTTTATAAGTTTTAAACCGTTTTAATTTACTGTTTTGATAACCATCAATCTTATTATTCTTGCTTTAGCCAGATTTGAATTGAAACTGAATCGTGTACTATTCTGGTCTCTGTGGATTCGATACCCTATCTTTGCTACATTGAACTGTTCTCTACAGTAATAGACTAGGATTAAATTCTAGACCTATCAGTTAGGTCTGGTGATTGCTTAGGTTGATTCCATTTATCAAGGGATTAGATTTGGTTGCATATGAATCTACTGTCTAGGGCTAGCTCATTGTTTGAGGTATGTTAGGTGCATAGGTCGATTGGGATAGATCTCTAGTCGATTACCCTTGTCCTCGGAAACTGCTTTACACTTGATTGCATTTTTACACTCTTTGCTTTTTCTCTGTTTTTACCTTTTACCCTTTTTAGCTTCTTATTCATTTTCGTTTATGTTTATGCTTTTTAGTTCCTTGCATTCTCTTTTCACTTAGGACTTGTTAGAACCCCCCCTTTTCATATTTGCTTGACTTAGAAGCATCAATTGCATCTAGTCTTCTAGTACACACCCATTTGGACTGATAACCTTACATACTACAATGACCATGATAGTGGTGTAAGGGATTGATATAGACACAGAAATCCTACTATCACCCGTGTTATGGTTGTGCTTAACCTCGAGAAACTCCAAACCGAACATATTCAACTCAAAGGAGAGGTTGTACCTGTCTTAGTTACCTACTCATGGCTTCCTACAAAATGTACTCTCTACCATGCTTGGGGTCAGAAGCTACAAGACCGTAAAAATAACTTTGCAACTGATTCTACACTTGCTACCATTGCTCAACCCATTATCGATGCTCAACACATTGCCGATGACGAACGAAATACTTCAACTCCAACAAAAAACTCTGTTGCTATCACTAAATTACTGCTTTCGAGAATAATTCTTCTATTAATATTTCTTCTTCTACAATTAATGACATAACCATCCCAACTAATCATGTTTCACTTGCATGTTTACAAGCACGCTCTGCTAGTCATGGAGAGATTGTCACACCTAAGCCACCTAATGCAGATTCATCATTAGCTTATGTTTCTGCCACCACGGAGATGGACTCCGCTATTTTGCTGGAGGCAGAATCGCAAAGTGCTGGTCCGACATTGGAAGCTACTTAAGTGGTTCCTCCTTCAGATGCAATGACCCATGATCAAGCTTGGTCCACGTTTTATTGGTTTAGGCATACATCATCTTTATCACCATCAAAGCATAGAACTGTACTGGTGTCTCTGCATTTTATTGATTTTTAGAAGTCATTTAGCATTATTTTAGGGTCTTTTAGTTGTACATATGTTGCATCTATAGATGTTATTAGCAAGTTTGCAATTTTTAAGAAGTTTTGCATTAGCACTTGCATATACATGCATTTTGGAGATTTTTCAGGACTTTCAGGAGCTTTCAGAATGTTGTTGCAAATTTGGACAAGGAGAAGGGAAAGGAAGAGCAAAGCCCGAAACGACGAAGTTGAATCAAACAACATGTCAAGCCTGACCAAAGCTGGCTCGATCAACGAGCCAACCAGCTCGATCACCATCGAGCCCCCTTCACCATAGTTGGATCACCATCGAGCCAAGTGATTGAGCCACCTTCTCCACGGCTCGATCAACCCGTCCTGGACCAGACTTCACAGCTCGATCACCATCGAGCCAAGTGATCGAGCCACTTCATTTCACCTTGATCACATCCTGGCCTTGTCCCGGCTCCACCTTGATCACTCTTGTCTCAGATCCACCTCGATCACTATTGTCCCGACTCCACCTCGATTGCGTGATCGAGCCAAGGCAAAGCCGGCTCGATCACACGCGCACACTCCACCTCGATCGCATGCATCCTTCAGCTCGAGCCTAAGGAATTCCGACCCGACCAACTCGAATCAAGATGGACCAGACCCGAGACCCAGTTTAATGATTTTCTTTTGTCTTTTATACGTTTTAGGGATTTTCTCTGAACACTATAAAAAACCCTAAACGCCTCCATTTTTAGCTTTCGACTTAGGTTTTATTTTCTCTCTATTTGTTCTTGATGTTCTTCATGTTCTAAACCTAGATTTTGCTTAAGTTTATGTTAATCTTCTGTTTCCTTCATTTTCATGCTTAGATTAGGGTTGTGAACTATCTGGTGCATGTTGATTTACGTTTTTATATAATCTCGTTTTTACCTTGGTCACTTCCTCTGTTTTCGTTACTGTTTCATTGATACTCTGTTTTTCTAGGTTAGTGTTCTTGGTGTTCATCATCTTTGACTTTTGATCTTCATGTTTTCCTTAGTAGCTATGCTTACCTGTTTTACTAATTTCGCACCAAACATGCATAGTGAGTACCTTGGGTTCCTGAGGATGGGGTAGACTAGTGTTGATGTCCTGTTCTTTCTAAGTGCCTAAGTTGATATGCATCTAGATCCCTTCTGTTTCATTGCTCTTCATGCTGATTTCTTTATGATCAATTGAAATATGATTTTAGGCATTTCAGCACTCAGAAGGTGTTCAATGAAATATCTGAACATGGTGATTTCAGAGATTTGCACATCCTAGCCTAAGAGAGTAGATATTTAGGGTGCTTACTGGATTTAGTAGATAAGTTCCACATGCCTGCTTAGTAGCATACTGTTAACGAGAGTTAGGTCTGTTGATTGCTTTGCTTGAAACCATTTACCACGACATTGGACTTGGTTGCATATGAATTTTCTGTCTAGGGGTTAGCTCATTGTTTGAGGTATGTTAGGTGCTTAGGGAGTTCAGGAAAGATCTCTAGTCAATTACCCTTATCCTCATGAACTGCTCCCACTTGATTGCATCTTTACCCATTTCACTTTTCTTGCTGTTTATGTTTAGTATCTGCCAATGCATGTTAGTATTAGTTTCCTGTTTTAGTTTTCTGCATGTTTTGTTTGCTTAAGACTTGTTAGTAAAACCCTCTTTTTCATATTAACTTGAATTAGTAGTTCCATTCACATCCAGATTGTTAGCATCACACCCATTTGGATTGAAACCTTATCTATGCTACAATGACATGATAATGTGGATAGGGAATTGACACAGAAAAAGCGTGTTATCATGTATCTACAACTTCACAATCTTCTTACTCACCTTCTCGGTTTTTAGTCCTCTTGGACAATAAGGAAGCTGAAGCAGATGACAAGGAGGAAGGGAAAATCTCTGACACAAAGCAAGGGACAACTATGGATGCAACGACAGTTCGCTATAGTACCCGTGCGAAACCAAAAAAAAGAGCAAGCTCATAAAACATCAAAACAAGCCCCCTTGAAGAACTCAATTAATGTCTCCTCATAGAGACATTAATGTGATGACGTATTTTGCATGGAATACCTGAGGTTTTAACCAACCTTCCAAGCATACGATTGTTAAAAAATGAATTTGTACAACTAATCAGTACTTTAGGTGTCTTCTTGAAACTCGGGTGAAATCCCATAATTTCCCTTTAATTATACAAGATGCTCTTCTTGGTTGGAGTGCCATACACAACTACTCTGCCCATCGTTTGGGTCTCATATGGTTTTGTTGGAATGACGGGGTTGTTGTCACACATCTCCTAATCACTGCTCAAGTCATTATGGTTCTTGTTTCCTTGGAAAATAGTGATGTTGATTTAATTTTATATGTTTATGCTTCAAATTTTCAGGTAAATCGAGTTCATCTATGGGACGACCTGAGACCTTGTCGTTACCGGCATCAAGATACGGGATAGGAAGGGTAACTAGGTGATCACAGAGCTGCCGAAGAGTGAGATCTCGTTATAACCTCTGCGTTGTACCTGCTCTAACATGACAAATAATTTCTTAATCCTTTTTTATTCGAGTGTTTGTATTTCGCCTCCCTTTATTTAAATTTTTGGTTTAAAAGGATTGATACCAACAACTGTGTTTCTCAATTTTATATGTATTAGTTGATATTTTGGCTACATTATATTAAGCCTTTTATATATTTTAGATGACAAAAAAACTACGTTACAACTAAGTTTTGAAAATAATTTTTAGGTGAATTCCTTGAAATACCACAAAAAATTCAATTTCCAAAATGCTACACACTTTCAAAAGTTTCAAAAATATCATTGAATTATTTTTTCCAACAATACCAAAAACATAAAAAATAGATTTAAGGGAGTAGAGTTTGGTTTTGGAGATTTAAATTTGAAGTTTTAAAACTATTTTAAAGTGATATTTAAAAACAAAAACAATTTTGTGATATTTTTGGAACAAATTAAGAGTGTATAGTATTTTTAAAATATAACTAGTTTAATTCCTTAAGTTTTATTCAGAACAGAAAAGCTTAAAATTACCAAAAGTAGTTAAGCTTGATTTCTTAGCCTAAAATAAAAAGAATAATGAATAAAAAAGACTAAAACTTGTTTTCTACTAAAGTTATGAAATGGTGAGCTTACTTGTTAAAATTACAGTTATCTTCTTGAGAAAAGAAAACTGGACTTCAGTATGAGCACCAGCCTCTCTTTTCTCTTTTCCTTTTTTTTGTACACAAACACAACTCTCTCACTTTTCCTATATTTATAAAGGGGGAAACTAAGTGAATGTCTCCAAACTCTAAAACTTTCAAGTTAGTGATTAAAACTTGCAAGTGTGGAATTACCAAAATAATGTTGTGGTCATATAATAATTCCATCTAAGTTAGTAATCAACCAGGTCCAACGATAGAATACGAGGTGGAAATTCGTGGCACAATGCGGCGACGAGGGGAAGAGCCCCACCACAGGTTAGCATAGTTAGGGAAACAAGCTCGCATACCATCGACGATATGACCCCCTAGTCGAACTCGAGAACGTAGCCTTGATGACCGAGCTACGGAGGGTTCATTACCAAGACGACGAGTCAACGTAATCATGGGAGGCCTAGTGTCATGTAATGACTTGGTAAAATCGATCAGGAACTCTGAACGACGAGCCGTCACTGCCTAGAAGGAACATACTGAAATCGTGCCGACCTCTCAACCACTCGAATTTGGCGACGCCGACCTGGAAGGACTTAGCCACCCTCATAACGACTTCCTAGTTATCGAACTAGTCATTGCAAACAAAGAGGTAGCCAAAATCTTGATTGATACAGGTAGCTCGGTGGACATCATTTTCAAAGATATACTCAAAAACATGGGTGTCAACGGCGATCTTATGAAAGATGGTAGCAAAACGTTGACAGGATTTAGCGGAGAAACCGTCTCTTATATCAGGACGATCAAATTACCAGTTCAAGATGGGGGTTCTACTCAGATGGTCAAGTTTAACGTAATGGACCAACGCTCGACGTTTAATGTAATCCTTGGTACACCATGGATCTACTCCATGAAAGCAGTAGTATCAACCTACCACCAATGTGTTAAATTTCCGATTATCAGGGGAACCTGGACGATAAGAGGAAATCAGCGTGTTGCCCGAACCTGTTTCTTGACGGAGCACCGTATGAGAACTCTGTAGGTATCCGAAAAAGTCGCCAACTCCCAGCTAGTCTATAGTTCCACACCAGAACTGGATAAGGTTGAGCAAGTAAGTATCCACACCGAACATCCGAACCGCACCATTGGAATAGGGAAGGAGTACTTAGCCGCAGACATAAAAGCTGAATTAATCTCTTTATTGAAAAAGAACGCCAGTACATTCGCCTGGACCATGGAAGATATAAAGGGAATTGATCCAACCATCACATGTCACAAGTTAAACGTAGATCCAACCTACAAACCGATAAAGCAGAAACGTTGCATGTTAGGTGCAGAACGCTTCCAAGCGGTAAACGACGAAGTAGAAAAACTTTTGAGTGCAGGTTCAATCGCCAAGGTTAAGTATTTAGACTGGCTGGCTAATCCGGTCGTCGTCAAGAAAAAGAATGGCAAGTGTCGTGTGTGCGTAGACTTTGCCAACCTCAACAAAGCATGTCCAAAAGACAGTTTTCCCTTGCCCCATATAGACAAGCTCGTAGAAGCCACTGATAGAAACAAGTTATTATCATTTATTGATGCATTTTCAGGATTAACCAAATCATGATGCACCCTGTAGATTGGGAAAAAACAACTTTCATCATAGATAGAGGGACGTACTGCTACAAAGTGATGCCCTTCAGACTCAAAAATCCAGAGCCACCTATCAGCGCCTAGTGAAGAAAATGTTCGCTGACAAGCTTGGCAAGTCCATGGAGGTGTATATCAACGATATGCTAGTCAAGTAAGCCGAAGCCAAAAATCATGTGCAACACTTAACAAAATGCTTCGGTACCCTCAACCTCTACAGAATGAAACTTAGCCCAGCCAAGTGTACTTTCGGAGTTACATCAGGCGAATTCCTTGGGTACGTCGTGACCAAAATCGGAATCGAAGTGAATCCCAAACAGATTTTTGCTATCCTCGATCTATCGCCACCAAGAACCAAGAAGGAAATACAAAATCTCACAGGCCGAATCGCGGCATTGAATAGGTTCATCTCAAGATCAACCAATAAATTTTCCATTTTATCAGATTCTCAAGGGAACTAAAAGTTTCGAGTGGGATCGAAGGTGCGTTCGCCAAACTGAAGTTGTACCTAACGACACCTCCCGTCCTTTCCAAACCTGAGGACGGTGAAGTCCTTTACTTATATGTCGCAGTCTCTGAAGTAGCCATTAGTGGCATCCTAGTAAGAGAAGACTGAGGAGAGCATAAACCTATCTTCTACGTAAGCAAGTCATTGAATGACGTTGAGACGCTGTATTCTGCTATCGAGAAGGTCGTTCTCGCCGTGATATCTGCATCTAGGAAATTGAGACCCTACTTCTAGTCACACACCATAGTCGTACTCACCAACCAACCCCTAAAAACCATACTCCACAATCCAAATCAATCTGGTAGATTAACCAAGTGGGCAGTCGAGCTCAGCGAATACAACGTGGAGTACCAAACTCGAACATGTTCTAAATTGCAGGTCCTCACAGACTTCATCGCAAAGACACCACTCAACGCGGATAGCGAAGCCTCTTCACCAGGAACATGGAATCTTTATGTCGATGGCTCCCGAAGGAAGCAGGGTTCAGGAACATGCGAACTACCAACTGGAGAAGTCCTTAAACAAGCTTTCCGTTTCAAATTTGAAGCATCCAACAATGAGACAGAGTACAAAGCGCTCCTCGCCGGACTACGACTTTCCAAGAACCTTGGCGCTCTAAGAATACACGCCTTTTGCGACTCCCACCTTGTCACCATCCAATTCAGTGGTGAATATGCCATGAAAAACGATCGAATGCTCCAATACCACCAGATGTTCGAGAGAAGGCTCGCGAGTTTGAAAGCTTCGAGCTTACCAAGATTCCAAGAACCAAAAAATCAGCTCGCCGACTCCTTGGCCAACATGGCATTTGCGACTGACCTTGCCTTCAGGCGAACCATCCCAATGGAGTATATAACTTCGCCAAGCATCATCGGCTTAATGGCCAAGGCTATTGACGAGCTTATATCTTTCAATCACGAACAAGACAAACTCCCTGAACTTGATTGACGGACCGAGATAACAGATTATATTCTCACAAGGAAGCAACTAGAATACAAATGGAAAATGTGGTGCCTTCGATTTAAAGCTGCAAGATACACCACTATAGACGAACAACTATACAAACAATTCGCTTCAAGAATCCAGCTACGCTGCATCAAAGGAGACGACATAAAGCAGGTTCTTGCCGAGTTACACGAGGGACCCGGAGGAAGTCATTCCAGCGGACGTTACTTGGCGCTAAGGATAAAGAAGCACTAACATTATTGGCCGACAATGTTACAAGATAACCAGGAGTATGCTAGGAAATGCGAAATGTACCAGCAACACAGATCAACGAATCATGCACCTACTGAGCCGCTGAACGCATCGGCAAACCCCTATCCATTCATGAAATAGGGAATGGATGTTGTAGGTCCTTTCCCGGTAGCAGCAAACAAACACATATACTTGCTGGTAATGAAATATTATTTTCCAAAATGGGTGGAAGCGGGGTCATACTCAGCCATCAAGGCCAAACAGGTTTTGCGACTACCCGCCACAATAACTCTCACCTCGTTCGAAAGCCACAACACCCCACTAACAACTTATGTTATATGAGTGATCGCAAGTAAAAGATTTTATATGGAAGAATATAATCTGCTGTCTGATGTCTCTGCATTTTTATGATTTTTAGAAGTTATTTAGCATCATTTTAGGGTCTTTTAGTTGAACATATGTTGCATCTATAGATGTTATTAGCAATTTTGCAATTTTTAGGAATTTTTGCATTAGAACTTGCATATACATGCATTTTAGAGATTTTCAGGACTTTTAGGAGCTTTCAGACTGTTGTTGTAAATTCGGAGAAGGAAAGGAAAATGCGTGGATCGGAACCAACTAAAGTGAAATTCAAGTCAGGACTCGACCCAAACATCAAGCCAAACCAACTCCGGCTAGATCCCATGATCGAGCCAAGCCAACTTTGGCTCGATCACCCCGGCTCATTTTACCTCGGTCATGGCTCAATCTTCTCTCGGGCCTTTGGCTCGACCACGCAACTTCACGGCTCGATCACCATCGAGCCAAGTGACCGAGCTGCCTAACTGCGCCTCGATCCTGTCTCTCACCTATGCCTCGATCGTGTCGACCATGGCTCGATCGCGTGCAAGCTCCAAAGACACCTCAGCCAAGCCACCTCGATCCCGTGATCAAGCCATTTCCTTGGCTTGATCACACGCATTTCTTCGCCTTGATCACTTGCGTTCTTCAGCTCGAGCCCAAGCAGCTCCGACCTGACCAACTCGAATCAGGATGGACCTTACCCAAGACCCGTTTTAATGATTAGTTTTTGTCTTTTATACGTTTTAGGGCTTTTCTTGAACACTATAAAAAGCCCTAAACGCCTCCATTTGGAAACAGACTTTCTTTTTGCCATTTTTAGGTTTTGTCTTAGGTTTCATCTTTCTCTCCTTTGTTCTTGGTTTTTTTCATGTTCTAAACCCAGATTTTGTTTAAGTTTATGTTAATCTTCTGTTTTCTTCATTTTCCTGCATAGACTAGGGATGTGAACTATCTGGTGCATGTTGATTTACGTTTTGAAGCTTTTAATCTCGTTTTTAGTTTGATCATTTCCTCTATTTTTTGTTACTGTTCCATTGATGTTCATCTTTTATGGGTTAGTGTTCTTGATGTTTTAGATCTTCATCTTCTGCATCTCTGTTCGTTTTGGTCTTCTGCACTAGTTTTAAGGTTTCATATAGTTTTTTCTTTGTTGTTTGACCTTAGATCTAAATGTCTTACTTAGTAGCTATGTGTTCATATTTCTCTGATTTTGCATCCAATATGCATAGTGAGTAGTGACTTAGGTTCCTTGAGGATGTGATAGGGTAGTGTTGTTTCCTTGTTCCTTCTAGGTATCTAAGCTTTATCGTTTAATAGATCCCTTTTGTTTCATTGTGCTTAATGCTCATTTCATTCTGACCCAGTGAGATCCGAACTTAGGCATTTCAGCACCCAAAAAGTGTTCAATGAAATGCCTGATCAAGGTGATTTTAGAGATTTGCACATCCTAGCCTAAGGAATTAGATGTTTAGGGTGCTTATTGGCTTAGGTAGATTGGTTCGTAGTGCCTATTAGGTAGAGTTCCGTTAACAGAAGTTAGGTCTAGATACTACCTAGTTTGAGGTCATCTATCAAGGAATTGGATTTGATTGCTTTTGAATCTATCGTCTAGGGATAGCTCTTGTTTGAGGTACGTTAGACACTTAGGGAGTTTGAGGAAGAACACTACCCAATTACCCCATCCCTAGGGACCCTTTCTTTGATTGCATCTTTTACCCATTTTAATTCATCTATTTTTGTTTCACTTGCTATCTACCTTCTAGTTATGCATGCTTACCTTTGTTTCTGTTTTAGTATTCTGCATATTTTGTTTGCTTATGACTTGTTAGTAAACCCCCATTTTCATATTTAACTTGAATCATTAGTTCCAATTGCATCATGATTGTGAGCATCACACCTGACTGGATTGATAACCCATCTATACTACAATGACATGCATGTATAATGGGGATTGATACCTAAAATATGTGTTATCAATTTGGTGTTGTTGCCAATTGGGTGTTTGTTTATTACATTCTAGATTTTGGATCTCTTGAGATCAAGTTTCTTTTCTACTACCATACTCACCTTGTTTTCTTTGTTTCCTTTCTTTTTAGGTACTTGCATAGTTGTGTATGAACCTGAGAAGCAGATGACCAACACACTTAATTCCTATCGTTGAAGATATTCGTGCTCTTGAAAGGGAATACTCTCGTGCGAGACGTGAACAAGAACGTTTGGAACACTTAAGTAGGCTGGATTCGCAAATGGAGGAAAACGTTGAACGCGATAACCAGCACGCTATAAGGGCTGGTGACAACCGAACACTCACACCCAGCGTCATGGAATCAACCCACTTGCTCTACGGAACAAAATATTCGAGATCAAGCATAACTTGATAGAAATGGTACAGGGGAACAAGTTCCATGGTTTGCCTATGAAGGATCCACTCGACCACCTGGACGAGTTTGATCGCTTCTGCAGCCTCACCAAGATCAACGGTGTGAGTGAGGACACTTTTAAGATGCATCTCTTCCCATTCTCTTTGGGAGAGAAAGCACATCAATGGGAGAAGCCTCTTCTGAGGAACTCGATCACCACCTGGGATGCTTGCAAGAAAGCTTTTCTTGTCAAATTCTTCTCCACATCTTGTACAACAAGATTGAGGAATGATATCTCTGGTTTTGCATAGTAAAACGTTGAAACCTTCTCTGAAGCATGGGAGCGCTTCAAGAATTACACTCTACAATGTCCTCATCATGGTTTCAGCAACGCATCCCTCCTCAGCACACTCTATCGTGGTGCTCTACCACGGATAAGGATGCTGCTTGACACTGCCAGCAATGTTAACTTCCTAAACAAGAGTGTGGCTGCTGGTTGGGAACTTGTGGAGAGTCTCGCTCAATCCGATGAAATCTATAACGAAGATTATGACCACACACCTCGTGGTAACTCCGACAGAGATGAAAAAACAAAGAAAAATCTCAAAGCATTGAATGCAAAGTTGGACATGATACTTCTTGGACACCAGGAACAAGTACATTTCACCAATGATGAGGACCACGTTCAGATTCATGCTGGGGACACTAACACCCAAGAGGAGATTAGCTATGTGCAAACTCAGGGAGGTCATAACAAGGGTTACCTCAATTACTCCAACAATCATATTCTCTCCTATCACAGCACCAACATAGCTAACCCTCACGATCAAGTGTACCCGACACTACCTCAGAAATATCTTCAACCCTTCATCAACTATGCTCAATAACGTGGTTTCCTGCAAAATCAGCAACAACGAGGTAGTTTTCAACAGCAGCAAGTTGGTGTTCCTCCAGTTCTCCCTACCACACAACCTTCTGCTGCATCTTCAACCGTTGAAGCATTGTTACAACAACTTTTTCAAGGTCAAGCCACTAGTGTCATGGAGACATCAAAGCGGTTTGGTGAACTTCACCATAAGATGGATTCTTCCTTCACCGACATCTATGCAAGGATTGAAATTCTTAACTCCAGAGTTACTGCTCTAGAAGACAAGATGCATCCACATATTGTTCTACAAACAGTCAACTCCCAGGGACGTCTGTTCAACACCCCAAGGATGTTGCTTATGTTAATGCCATCACCATACAAAGTGGGAAAGAGTCACCACGACAAGTTGTTCTTAACACTGAGGACAGTGTTTACAAGATGGGGAGGAATTGTGTTTAAAAGAAGCTGAAGAAGAAGAACCTGCAAAAACTGATTCTCAAAAGCCATCATAACTACCATCAGTTGTTGTTATCAAGCCACGTCCTACTGAACAACCATCTGCAACGAAGAAGAAGGATATAGCCTTGGAACCACCACCATACGTTTCGAGGTTGCCTTTCCCTTCTAGATTCAAGAAGGAAATCATGGCGAAGTAAAAAAGCGTCTTTGAGAAGTATATGAAGGACATTGAAATTAAAGTGCCACTTCTTGATGCAATCACTCTGATGCCTCCATACAAGAAGTTCCTGAAGGATGCTATCACCAAGAGAGGAAAATAGATTAAGAGAATAGTGGTTCTAAGTGAAGAATGTAGTGCAATTATCACAAGGACCTTAATCCCAAAGAAGTTATCAGATCCATGATCATTCACCTTGCCTTGTTCACTAGGTCCTTTGTCATTCGACAAATGCTTGTGCGACCTAGGAGCTTCGATCAGTTATGCCTTTATCAGTTGCAAGGAAGTTAAGTTTCAGCAATTTCAAACCTTGCATTATCTCTCTGGTACTTGCAGATGGTCCAGGAGAGGGAGAAAGGCTTTGAACTAGGTTGTGACATACTCAAGGCTGCCATATATGCAAAGAGGGGTCAGAAGGGTGGCCTCTAGTACCTAGCCAACAAACCCAATAAAGGGTTCATGACTGGTAAAGCCTCCAAAGACGAGACTGACTGGGAGCATTTTTACTTTTTCTTAGAAATTAATCATCTCTCTTTCGGGACTACAAGTCCCAGCGATATAAAATCTGGGTGGACTAGGGAGATTGGTGTGAATCCCCTCTTTTTCTTTCTTCAACCTAACTCCTGTGTTTCCTTGCTTATTTCTTGAGTTGATGTTTTCTGGTTGTTTTCGATCTTATTTCTTTGTGTTAGTTGATTTTTGGGCATTATTGGTTGACTGATTTTCTTTTTCACTCTTATTTGGGTATTTATCAGTTCCGCATTTGGCTCAGGTTGAGGATCCTTCTGCTGAGTATCTACAAAATTAGAACCTTCTCGGGAGCAATCGGCTGAACAACTAGAACACCTTTGATGGGGGGAAAGAGTACCCCGTAATTGGCTGCCGTTACAACCGCTATCTGAATCATCCAAAAGTAAGTACTTTGTTTTGGGTTTTCTTCTTGTCTGTTAGAGTTGCGTAACATTTGATGTGTGGTTTTGCTGCAGGTGATCCGTCTCAGTGTTTGTCTGTCACTATGAAGAACCCTATCCCATACCGTGAAGCTTGCAAACTGAAAAGTTTCCAGGGGGTTCCCAGCTCAGCAGGACTTAGTGCTACTCAGGAAGCAAAGACTCTCAAGGATCAAGCTCCCATGGAAGTGCAACCTATTGGGGTCTCTGACTCATCCCCTGGTGATCATCGTCAGGAGAAGGCTGTAAGCTCCAGTAAGAAATCATCTCGTCTTCCTCCGATTCGGCACAGCAGTCGCCACCTCGAGGCTTCCTCGGAGAAGAAGGCTCACACTTAGGAGGCATCCCTTGTCGGTGTTCATGATCATGGTGGATTAGCATTCAGCTTCTCCTGGCCGAACCAGTCTTCCATGGTGGAAGAAGGGGACCTTTGCGCAGAGCTGATGTCCAAACTTCGCCTAGGTGGTCTTAAAGTTTACGACCACAAGTCGCTTTCTGTTCAAAGGGAATACGATGACTGGACTCGTTCCCATGCCGAGGTATGATTGTTGTGCTTTTCGTTTTAATTTTCTTTTTGATTCGCGATTCGAAAATTGGCTTCTGTTTGATTGAGGTGCAACTTTTTTTTCCTAGACTGCGGCTCTAGAAAATCGACTTGTGGGGGTTTTAGATGACGAGCTGAGGAAAGAGAAAAAGAATTCTGGGATCAAATTGATCGAGGATGTGATAGTGAGAGCTGATAAGGTTATCTCCAAATTGAAGACTGTAGTGAGGCGGGTGGAAACGCTGACGGATGAGAACAATAGGTTGAGGGCTGAGGTAATTGAGCTAGAGGACCTAAGGAAGAAAGATGTAGAGAGGCAGAGTGCATAGGTGGCTCGTCACAATAAAGCCAAGAAACACTTGAAGAAGGAGGCGGTTTCCTTGGCCAAGGAGTTGGCGTGCCTCATGAAGGATATGGATGACCAGATGGAACAGAAGCTTAAGGAGAAGGAAGATGAAATGAAGGTGCAGTTCGCCAAGAGGATGGATCAGGTGAAAGGGAAGGTTGCGAACGAACGAGTGTATCAAGAGAAAGTAATACAAGTGGAGCAGATCAAATGTAACCTCGAGCTTATTAAGCTTGTGACTCAGGGGGAGACTACTTTGGAAATGGAGTAGAGGGATTTGGAAGGAGACCTGGGTGGGTTCAATGTGGAGCTAGCTATGCTAGACTTTAAAGAGCTAAACATGGAGGAGTACTAGACGGCGACACCCACTAGGTCTAACCTGAGCGAGCCCTCTGAACCCAACCCGACCGAGGGCATTAACCCTTATGGTCCAAATCTCCTATCCATGAACCCTACTGAGGAGGCTGTCGTTGGAGGGGATAAAGATGAGGCTATGGCTAAGGAGGAAACCGAACAGGAGGAGGCCGAGGGGCTTAATGCCGATGCGGGTGGATCTCTTGACAAGGCGGTTGAAGTCGTGGTGCGCATTGAAGAGGTCGCAGCTATTGCGAGAAAAGGAGCCCCCCAGAGGGGATGATGACAATGCAGCTGGCCAGGACTCGCACACCTAGAAAATCCTCCATCTCATCCTGTTTNGGGGGGGGGGGGGGGGTTTAACCCAAAACTTCTGTTTATTAGATCTATGTTGGTGTTTCAGTTTATGTCTCTGCTTGTTGCTTTTATGTATCAGCTTCGAGATGAGTTTGTTTTAGGATCCTATCTAGATGTTGTGATATTTTATAGAATGATATTGCATGTGCTTTCTAGCTAAAATCGATATTCGCTTTGTCGTTGAGATAAATTGTTAAAGACAACATACTTTATTCGAGGGATTGAATGTTCAAATGAAGAGTGAATGTTTCAGTTGTTAACAACGTTTTTCATATGACCTAATACGTTATTGCGAGACTGGGCTCGACTTTAGCGCTTATACCTTGCTGAGGGTTGCTCAGGCTGATACCCACTGGGGGGTGTGCGATGTATTGTATGACTGGCCAGGTCATACAATTTGGTGTGTTTAGGTGATTGTTTTTTGTTTTGAGGGTTGTGCTATAATGAAGAAGTATTTAAAGGTTTAGATAGTTTTACAGGAGGAGAAAAAGTTGAAGGTTTAGGGTAGTCCTTCGCATGTGTAGTATGGTGTTCTCCCCTCGATTTTGTCAGAGTATTGGTAAATAGGACAGGTGAAAACGACAAAGACTGGAATGGTTGGTGATGGAACGCTGGGTGGATTTCAGGTGTTTCGTCATATTGGTTGGGTGAGGGACGACATTTAGTACGTCTTCGAGCTGGTTTACCAATGTCGCAGGAGCCCCCGGTTGTGCCGTCTGGTCTCATTGCAAAGGACGAATATATCTCCCCCATTTTATGAGAAAAATTTATAAGGAAAGGAGAGGGCGGGTTGGGTCGGAGTGTAAAAGACGAATACCTCTCCCCCATTTTTTGAGAAAAAAAATATAAGGAAAGAAGAGGGTAGGCTGGGTCGGAGTGTAAATGACGAATACATCTCCCCCATTTTTTGAGAAAAATTTATAAGAAAAGGAGAGGGCGGGCTGGGTGGAGTGTAAAGGACGAATACATCGCCCCCAATTTTTGAGAAAAATTTATGATGAATGGAGAGGGTGGGCTGGGTCGGAGTGTAAAGGACGAATACTTCTCCCCCATTTTTTGAGAAAAAATTATAAGGAAAGGAGAGGGTGGGCTAGGTCGGAGTGTAAAGGACGAATACATCTCCCCCATTTTTGAGAAAAAATTATAAAGAAAGGAGAGGGCGCAAAATTGAAATAATTAAAAACAGTAGCTCAATTCCTAAAAAGAACTGCCTACGTACCCCGAAGGTGGGGATCAAGCCTAGGTCATAGTTCACTGATTGAAGAGTATAATTATGAGTGAAAACAAAAGGAAAAGGATTTGCTACGCGTCAACAAAAATATTTCTTCAAGTGCTGGGCGTTCCAAGGGTGTCTCTCCTTGTTTCCTTATGTGTCCTCTAGTTCGTACACTCCCTGTTTGATGATCTGGAGAATTTTTACGGTCCTTCCCATTTGATTCCCAACTTTCATGCGTTCTTTTCTGCTCTTGCGAGGAAGACTTCCCGTAGCACCAGCTCTCCTTCAGCGAATCGTCTCTGCCTGATTTTCTTGTTGTAAAATCGTGCTGCGGCGTTATGGTAGTTTTGCAACCGTATCTTTGCCTAGTCTCTCCTTTCGTCAACGGTGTCGGCTATGTCAATGAGCATATGATCATTTTGATCCGTGTTTTGAGGCGCCAGTTCACGTTTGAGGCTGGGTTCTTCAGTCTAAGATGGTATTACTACCTCGGTTCCGTATACTAAAGAAAAAGGTGAGTCATTGGTTCCTCTTCTGGGTGTCGTTTGGTAGGACCATAATAATCCTTCCAATTCTTCTGCCCATCTCCCCTTTTTCGTGTCTAGTCTCTTCTTTACTCCGTCCAAAATTCTTTTGTTAGCGGCCTCGACCTGGTTGTTGGCCCGTGGGTAATACAGGGTAGAGAATGTTAAATTTATGTTCATTCATTCGCAGAAGTCGTTGAATCTATCTGAGGTGAATGAGGGGCCGTTATCGGTGTGGATTTCGTAAGGGATCCCATGTCGGCAAATTATGTTCTTCCAAATGAAGGATTCCACATTCTCGGATTTGACATTAGCGAATGGTTCGGCTTCTATCCATTTGGAAAAATAATCTGTCAGGACGAGGAGGAAACGTTTCTTTTTCGACCTGTGCATTGAGCCAATTATATCCATGAACCATCTTATGAACGAGTATGGCGTTGTGATGGACTGCATCTCCTCGGTCAGCCTGTATATCAACGGTGTGTGCTTTTGGCATTTCTCGCATTTCAAGGTGTACTATTAGTAGTCCGTGATCATGGTTGGCTAGTAGAATCCATATCGCTTTATCTTGAATGCCAGTGCTCTGCCACCCGAGTGGTTTCCACATGCTCCATCGTGTACCTTCCTAATTATCTTCTTTTTCTCATGGCCGGATATGCACTTTAGTAGCGCGCCACGTACACTCTATTTGTAGAGGTTTCCGTCTAACCGAGTATATCTAGCACTTTGGCTTTGAGTTTCCTAGCGTCACATTTTTTTGGTGGCAAGATCATGTATGTTATGTATGCTATTATCTCGACTCTCCAGTCTATTTCCCCTTCGACGTCCTCAGGATCTGGGTTGGCATTATATTCCTCAATCGAGTCTTGTATTACACAAGTGGCTTTAGTGATAGATGATGACTCTGAATTTTCACGGTTTTTACTTATCAATTAGCATCGATTCTGA
>OVBE01001974.1:0-33088 GCA_900406425.1 Iberis pinnata | reverse complement strand
TTGCCGCAAACAAAGCAACCTTTGCTTTTCTTGTTGAATTTGGACTTGGATTTACTATGGCTTTTGCCTTTGCCCTTTTTCTTGCCACTTTGATCATCTCTAGACTCTGATCTTCCTCTGTTACCAACATATAATCCCTCTGCTTGAGTTTTACTTCCTTTACCACTTTCCATGAGTTCTCTTTCTTTAGATTTTGCGGAAGCAGTAACTTCTCTTAGACTTAAAGTCTCTTTACCATAGTTCAAGGTTTCTTTTAAGTGATCAAACCTTGATGGTAATGAACTTAAGAGAAGTATAGCTTGAACTTCTTCTGAAATTTTGATTCCTGCATTTCCCAGATCTGTAACTAGTTTGAGAAACTCATCTATGTTTTGGTCAATTGATCTTGAGTCATTCATCTTGAATGTATAAAACTTCAACTGTAGATAGATCCTGTTTGGCAGTGTGCTTTCCATGTAGAGCATGTTTAACGTGCTCCACATAGCTGCAGCTGTTGTACAATGGATAACTTTCTTTAATACCTGATCACTGATATTTGGTATTATTACGCTCATGGCCTTTTCTGATTTCTCTAATTTGATGGGATCTTGTTCCTTAGGCTTGAAAACTGATGAATCACTCTGATCTTTGTCAGTTTCAGAAGGAATGGAACTTGATACTTCTTGAACTATCGATTGATCTTTGAACAGATCTTCATCAAATAGAAGATCTTTAAGGCCGAGCATTTTAAAATGCGAAAGCATTCTAACCTTCCATAGTCCAAAATCACTTGTACCATCAAACCTCTCGACTTCTACTCGAGTGTATGCCAATGAGTTTTCTCCCATTGTTTGATCTTGAAAGCAATATCGATGCAAGACGAAGAAGGCTGATAAACGGAATACGCACCAGATATAAAAGATAAGTTTGCAATCTTAATCTTTTAATCTTTAATTACGAGACTGTTTCTTGAATCTGCTTGCACCAATGCTTCTGAATCCGAAAGGATTTGGCTGATTGTTTTGAGTTCTTGAACTGATGCGCTGCTCCTAGAGCTCTGATACCACTTGTTAGGTTTTGTTACTTAATCTTGCACCTTAAGAAACTCAAACAAATGTAAAATTGACACTCAAGAATTTGTTAACCTAGTTCCCTTTCGGTACATCTGGGGAAGAGACTGTCCTCTTCAAGATTTCACTAAGAAATTGTATCCAAATTGTTACAGAGATTTGCGATTAAGATCAATACTAGAATATAACCTATGTGCTTCTATTTCAGGAATATGAACACATAGAAAGACTAGCAAAGAACCGGTTTCTTCAACCTACAACCAAAGATCCTTGAAGCTGGAAATCACCTTCAACTCGAGCTTCAACAATGGCGAATCAATTACTCTCTCTCTGTTTCTGTTACTCTGTTATTAAACAAAATCGAAGAAGAAAAAGCTTTTTATACGAGCTGGACTTGGGCTTCGAATAAAGGTTTGTAATGCATCTCTTCTGGGCCTCGAAATAATTAAAGCCCATGCTAATACCTTCTTCTCTATTTGCAGATTTAATACAGGCCCATAAGAATGTCTCAGCCCAAATGGAGAAAAGCCTGAGATATAAAAGCTCAGGCAAGGCAACGTACATAAAGAAGGAAACACAACAACATGTAAGAATGTATTATATTAAAAATTCACGGATGCAGATTCAGGCGTTTTGTGCTATCTCGCACCAATTCAAACGAAGATGCAATATTAACAATGTAGCAAATTTCCACTCGTCAAAGAAAATCCAGAGCAAACCTCTAGACTTAGATATCAAACAATGGAATGTAGCTATTAGCAGCTACATGCGCAATGGAAGATGCAACGAAGCGCTTCGTGTCTTCAAACGTATGCCCAGGTGGAGCTCTGTATCTTACAACGCAATGATCTCTGGTTACTTAACAAACGGCGAGTTTGAACTTGCCCGGAACTTGTTCGACGAAATGCCTGAACGAGATTTAGTTTCATGGAATGTGATGATCAAAGGTTATGTAAGGAACAGAAATCTAGGAAATGCTAGAGATTTGTTTGAGATAATGCCCGAGAGAGACGTTTGTTCATGGAATACAATATTATCAGGATATGCTCAAAATGGTTGTGTTGATGAAGCAAGAAGAATCTTTGATCGAATGCCCCAAAAGAACGAAATCTCCTGGAATGCATTACTCTCTGCATATGTTCACAACAGTGAGATAGATAAAGCTTGTAAGTTGTTTAAGTCAAGAGAGAATTGGGCATTGGTTTCATGGAATTGCTTACTTAGTGGGTTTACTAAGAAGAATCAGATTATTGAAGCAAGAAAGTTTTTTGATAGTATGAATGTGAAAGATGTTGTCTCATGGAATACTATTATCACTGGTTATGCACAGACCGGGAATATAGAAGAGGCAAGGCAACTATTTGATGAATCTCCCGTTCAAGATGTCTTTACATGGACAGCAATGGTATCAGGATACATACAAAACCGAATGGTGGAAGAAGCGAGAGAGTTATTCGATAAAATGCCGGAAAGAAACGAGGTTTCATGGAATGCTATGCTTGCTGGATATGTGCAGAAGGAGAAAATGGAGATGGCAAAGGAATTGTTTGATGTTATGCCTTGTAGAAATGTTAGTACATGGAACACAATGATAACTGGATATGCTCAATGTGGAGATATTTCTAAAGCTAAATATCTTTTTGATAAAATGCCCAAGAGGGATCCGGTTTCTTGGGCAGCTATGATTGCAGGGTATTCGCAAAGCGGGCATAGCTATGAAGCTTTGCGTTTGTTTGTACAAATGGAGAGAGAAGGAGGTAGACTGAATCGTTCTTCGTATTCATCTGCACTAAGCACTTGTGCTGATGTTGTTGCTCTTGAGCTCGGGAAGCAATTGCACGGTCGATTGGTTAAAGGTGGGTATGAGACTGGATGCTTTGTTGGGAACGCACTTTTGTTAATGTACTGCAAATGTGGAAGCATAGAAGAAGCCAATGACTTGTTTAAGGAGATGATAGCAAAGGACATTGTCTCTTGGAACACTATGATTGCAGGCTATTCAAGGCACGGGTTCGGGGAAGATGCTTTAAAGTTCTTTGACTCGATGAAAAGAGAAGGATTGAAGCCTGATGATGCTACTATGGTTGCAGTTTTATCTGCGTGTAGCCACACAGGACTTATAGACAAAGGAAGACAATATTTTTACACAATGACTCAAGACTATGGCGTAATGCCTAACTCACAGCACTACGCTTGTATGGTCGATCTTCTCGGTCGAGCTGGACTTCTAGAGGAAGCTCATAATGTGATGAAGAATATGCCGTTTGAGCCAGACGCTGCAATATGGGGAACATTGCTCGGTGCAAGTAGAGTCCATGGAAACACAGAGTTAGCAGAAACAGCTGCAGATAAGATTTTCACAATGGAGCCTGAAAATTCCGGTATGTATGTTCTTCTCTCGAATCTATACGCTTCTTCAGGTCGATGGTACGATGTAGGTAACCTGCGAGTGAAAATGCGAGATAAAGGGGTTAAGAAAGTTCCAGGATACAGTTGGATTGAGATTCAAAACAAGACTCATACTTTCTCAGTTGGGGATGAGTTTCATCCTGAGAAAGATGAGATTTATGCGTTTTTAGAGGATCTTGATTTGAGAATGAAGAAAGAAGGGTATGTAATGAAGACGAATGTAGTTCTTCATGATGTGGAAGAAGAAGAAAAGGAACATATGGTTCGGTACCATAGCGAGAGACTGGCTGTAGCTTATGGGATAATGCGTGTCTCTTCAGGGAAACCGATCCGTGTGATTAAGAATCTAAGAGTGTGTGAGGATTGTCATAATGCTATCAAGTGTATGGCGAAAATCACAGGGAGATTGATTATTCTGAGGGATAATAATAGGTTTCACCATTTTAAAGATGGTTCTTGTTCTTGTGGAGATTACTGGTGAAGTTATTTTGATTCAATCTAATGATTGAGCAAGTAGAGAAGGAAATGGGTTCTTCTGACTTTCTTTTTATGGTGCTTATAGATAGATGTCTTCTCTTCAATGTTTCAGTTGGTAGAAATTAAAGAAATCTCAAGATTATGCATTGTTTGATGTAAGACTATATTTTAAATATAAAATGACATTTACATTATAACGTTTATAATAGTAGTCTCAGTTGGCAGAGTGAGTCCCATTATAGTCTAAACGAAGTTGTTTATGAATCTATGAAGACCTTAATGGGCCTCACTCTAAAAAAGAGTAACATCTGGTTGCAGTTTATGAATTTCACGAAATTTAAACCTTTTTCCAAAAAAAAAGAAGGAAAAGAGCTCAGTATTACGTAGGGTGCCATTGCTTGAGCCAATTTCCTCACAGCTCAATACACCAGCCGAGATTCGAACCTGGCCGTGTATCATCACAGGCTTCTATTCTACCACTAGACAACTGGTGTGTCGGTGTTCAATTCTCTCTAACATAACATTATATATTTTAAGAAACTACTCCACTACCAAATGATATATAAGGAATAAGAAAATTAATAATTCTTAAATGAAAACTTGGTAAGCGTTATAATATAAGTGTAATTTTATTATATGAATAAAATATTATTTAAGATATAAATTTTATATACCAGTGTAAAAAGAGAGAACTAACGTAAGATGAAAAGAGAGTTGAATTATATTTTGGAAATGATTACAAAATTCTTGATATCTTATTTATAGAAAATATATAAGACAGTAGACTCTACTTAGTTGTTAAAGTTCAACAATAAAACCACCCACTAGTTGCATTTATTTACTTAAAGATATTTTCATTGGAACTTTCTCACATAGGTATTCTTATTATACATATATGTGTAAGTATATATGGGTATCTCAAAATGATAAGAAACCCATTTCAAAGTATATTTTGAAGTGGATTTTCCATATATACTTATAATTAAATAGTAATATTTTTATATATTTACACATATATGAATATTGAGAATCTCTTTATTAGAAACTCCCAATGGAGATATCCTTAATTTTGAATATATATTCTTACATCACATTTGACCAAAAAAATGATTTTTCTTACATTTTTTACTTTTATAGCAGTAAAAAATTACTAGTGAAAAACTATAAATCCTAAAAAGAGAGATTTAAAAATCAATATCTTGTAAGGTTTTCATGAATCATTTGAACACACCGGTAATACAAAATCCAAAGAGAAAAATAATCATCAGAAGTTCTTTACTTTTTCCGCTTTAGAAAAGTTGTCTTTTCTGTTAATATGACAAGACATGTTGAGAAGCCAAACAGATGTTTGCATGTAACAAACAAGAATGTCATGAAGAATAATTACTACATATGGCTATAAAAGCAAGGTTGAGTCAGTTTCTACTTGAAGAAAAAGGATGATGAAACATTAGTCATAGTTTCGGGTGATATAGCCGTCTATAATATTCATGATAAGACACTCTTTCACGTCTTACAAGAAAACATGTAATGGATGATAGATATTGCAACGCAATACCATACAACTCTTAACAAGAACTATTTCACGATATATGAAGTTGGAGACTTTGTATAATGACGAGTTCAAAGTTCTAAAGAGGATGTAAATAAGTAAGGATCCTACATATTAAAAATTTAAAATATTTGGATGTGCAGCTATATTAGCATGTCTCAAAAAAGCTTAAGCAGAAATTCGATGCAATAAATTTTTCATGCTTTTTCGTTGGTTACAAAAATGAAGAATTTGGTTATATTTTTTTTGTTCACCACTTATAATTCATTAAACATCAAAACATATAATTTGATTTAGAACTAGTTTAGCCAAAAAATCGGCTTCTATGTTCTCTAAGCGAGGGACATAAACAAATTGAATAACATCAAAATAAATTACTAAAGCTCTTATTTCAATGATGATGCCATGAAGTTGAGAGGTCATCGCTTGAGTTTAGAATCTTGATAAGCGGAGAATTGTATGAAGCAAAAGAGGCTGATCTTAAGCCTTGATTAACCGCATCTTGAATTGCATTTCTTAGAGCCAAAAATTCGGCACAAATTACATATGCTACTCTTCTCACAAAGTTCATGCTCGCTCTGGATTGAAGACCATAGTGTTTTGGGACAAAAGCAATCTATGCATTCTCTGATGCTTCCGTACACGCCGAATTCGAGAGATAAGACCAATCTATCTTAGGTCTCTCTTGAATTATCGGGGCCAGTTTCACAACTTTGGTTTCCGAGACAAAGCTACTGCACATGCCAGAGGATCCACGGGGATAAAGAAGACAGAATCGGGCTAATTAGTGGAAGATATTGTGCCTGAGAGATTTGATTCCATAAACCATTGAAACCTGCATCCAAAAGAATCTCGGGTTGAGGCGAGATAGGAGCTAGGTTCCACCTAGATTGGGCTAACCGAAAGGTACAGAGCAGATGTTTTTGTGATTCCAAAGCATCACAAATACCATAGCGAGATTTCATCCAAAGCCCTCTCGCGAGAAGGTTTAATCCGCAATGGCATTGAGAAACACTCGCCGGAGGAACATTTTCAGTTTATCTTGAACCTGTAAATTCTACACGTTCTTTCTCCAATTCCGGGAGGGAGCTACTACTAGTTGAATCTTTGAAGCAAGCTGGGCGTCAAAGTATGCCAACTTTAAGGAGTAAATACCCGAAGTTTATTTTAGCCAGACCAAAATTTCATCACCTCATCGCAAACCAATTTAGGATCACACTTTCCCACATTGGGAGGATTTGTGAGATTTTCTCTCTATCCTACTTGAAACTGTTTGGTAAAAGTAGGTCTTGAACCTTAATATTTTTGGTCTCAAAGGTGGTTGGTCCATAAGGTTATTGGGGTGATGTGGTGAAAAGCCACTTATCTTCCCGTACGCTTATTGATTTCCCATTTTCCCACCACCCAACCGAGGTTTTGCTTGAGCAAAAGGCTTCCTAGAAGAATGCTTAGCCAACCGCGTGAGCTTTTCGAGGAGTTTGAGGCTTCCAAGAAGGTAGAATTTGGGAAGTTTCCTTTAAGTATTTTTGACAGTATACCGGTGGGATTTTTCAAAAGTCGCCAACTGAGCTTGGCCAAAAGTGCTACATTAAAATCTTGAATGTCCCAGATCCCCAAGCCTCCAAGTCCTTTTGGTTTCGTATATTTCCCATGAAACCCATGCAATCTTCCCGGAATCGGGTTTTGATTCTCACCAAAACTAGTGAGCGCCGATTGATTCAATCCCATAGAGAAATTGGGAGTGAAAAAATGACATAGCATACACCTGTAGTGAGGAGAGAACGCTTCTTAGCATCACCAGCTTCCCGACCATGGAAAAGAACTGATTTGACCGACTTTCTGCTTTTGCTTTATTTGGTCAACAATCTTTGAGAAAAGGTCCTTCTTTGATCTTCCAAATTGTTCGGGGAGACCCAAATATTTTCCAAATCCTTCTTCTAAGTGAATATAAAGTTGGACCCTTATCCTATCCTTGTGATGTTGCAATGCTTTACGTGAGAATGTGATTGATGATTTATCGAAGTTAATCACTTGACCCGATGCATCACCATAGTCTTTGATGAATTTTTTTACTTCTCTTATTATGTTTGCATTGGTTATACAAAAGAACATAGTGTCATCCGCAAAGAGTATATGGTCTACTCTCGGGCTATTCCATGCCACTTTGATTCCAAGAAGAGTTCCTTCTTCTTGAGCCTTGTGGCATAAGCCCGAAAGAACCAATATATAATATGAAAAATGGTGATAGGGGATCGCCTTGGTGGAGTCCTCTTTAGGGTCTTACTTTTCCCTTAGCACACCCATGGATTAGAAAAGAGTATGTGATCGTTGAAACATATTGCATTATCCACCCAATTGAACGGTAATGAAGCACCGCTCGGGGAAATTTCCGTTCCACTCTATCATATGTTTTTGACATGACCATCTCTATCACCATTGAGCATCGCATTGAGGCTTCTGACGTTCTTAAGAAGTGGAACACTTCATGCGTTATTAGTAAATTGTCAGAAATCACTCTTCCAGGGACAAATACAGATTGGTTTTCCGAGATAATCTTCGTGAAAATCGGTTGGAGCCTTCTTGTTAAGATCTTGGAAATAATCTTGTAGTAAAGATTACACAACGCTATTGTTCGGTAATCTCCAATCTTCATTGGGTCTTGGGTTTTGGGATCAAACATATATGTGTTTTGTTGATGGTTGTGGGTAACTTGCTTGATTTCAAGAAGACTTTGATCTCCTTTACTAAATCACTGCCTATAGTTTTTCAGTTTGAGTGAAGAAACTTGACGAGAAACCATTAGGGACAGACACCTTGTCCGGATTAATTGACAATGCTGCCAATTTTAATTTCGCTTTTTGATGGTTATTTTATCAATTCCTAATTTATCTCCTCGGAAATCCTTAGCTCTAGGGCTCTTGTTACAACAGAGAAAGAGTTGGACACGGAGGACATGAAAATGTTTCACTACGACTCGAGCGATTTGATCGTCACAGTATACCGCATTCCCTTCATCGTCTTCTATGGTTCAAAGGGTGTTTACCGCCTTTCGCCCTCGAGTTTCTACGTGGAAATAGCCCGAGTTCCTATCACCTAGTTGTAGCCATAAAATCATACTTCTTTGCCTCCAATAATTCTTATCATTTTGATAAGTTGCTTGAAGTTGAATATTTAGTTGGGCCATTGTTTGTTGTTGTGAATTAATGTTGTTCATCTCCTTTTAGAGTTTCTCTCGTAGTACCACAATTTTCTCCTGACTATTTCTTTTTTTTTCTCTTCTTTACTCTACGTAGCCAACACACTTCTCACATGTGCTATTTTCTGTTACAGTGAGCCCCCTCGATAAGGTCCAAGTCTTGGCTATTAAGTCTTGTATCTCTAGTAAATCCTTTAAACGACGATCGAACGGGAAAGTTCCTCCTCCTCTCCGTCGTGTTTTGTCTAGGTTGGTTATTATTGGTTTATGATCTGATCCTTCAAAGCGGAGATATTCGCAATGGCTAAATGAGAACCAATCAAACCAAAAGGAGTTCGCCACCGCACAATCTAAACAACACAAAACCTTTTGATCTATCCCTTGATACCTTATTTTATTTTCTTGATTATTTTCCACATATGCTCCTTTCTGATTTAATCGGGTATTACGTCCCCGAAGATTTGGATTCCTAGGTTGTTCTTTTGACACTTCTTCATATGTGAGAGTGTAAGGCTGAGCTAGTGAGCTTGCTGGTTTTTGAGAAGCTTCCAGACAGTCTTTGAGTTTATGCATGTTGGTGTCGAAAGCCTCTCGTCAAGATTTTACCTTGTTCACAATGAAACATCTCAGACAGGTAGGTGAAAATTAGCCTTAATAGGATTCGCTAAGGATGGAATTTCACTTGGGAACGGTCAGAAGATACCTGAGCAATCAATATCAGCTATGACGCAGGTGATATATTATGTTCTTGATAGATTTTAACTCTTGTTTCATATTAATTTTAGGTAGATTCACTTGCATTTAGACATATATAGGTTGCATTTGCATATCATTAAATTTTTCAGGTGTTAAAGGTGAATGAAATCAAAAGAGAGATCAATTGAATGCAAAAGAGCCAAAAAGGAGACTTAATACAGATCAAAACAACAAGCCTAAAGATCAAGCGATTTGAGGATTTTACAATGGGAATTGTGTTGGGGTCAAAAATGAAATACTCGACACACGAAAAGATCTTGACAAGAGGCAATCACAATTTCCAGACAAACACTTTTGTTCTAAATCCTATCTTTTACGAATAACACGTTCACTATACATGTTTACCTACGTATGATCAACCCGTTTTCAATACACACTCGGCTCGCCAATTGGGGAGCTGAATCATACGCATTCAACTCGCCAATTGGGGAGCTGAATCATACGCATTCAACTCGCCAATTGGGGAGCTGAATCATACGCATTCAACTCGCCAATTGGCGAGCTGAACAGATGATAAACAAGAATTTTCTCAATCCTATGTCTAAGAAAATATCTTAAGTCTACTCATATCATTGTAATACTTAAGGATCAATCCAATTCAGAGATGCATTCAACACACTAGTCCTATTATAGTCATGTTTGGTCTAAACAATTATATTTGGAATGGTTTGCAACATTCAAACATGCAAAAGTAAGCAAGATCACAAAAGTCAACAAGATTAATAAAAGTCAACTAAAACTTAAACTTGAATTTAATAATAAAAGGCTAAGAAAATGGTATAGGTTATTGATTAGGGTAATCAAATGATATCCTATGATGTTCAATCTAACTATTCAAGTTAATCCTTGTTCTACGATTTCTATAGATAGACTAATCCACTCTTGTAGCACTAGTCCTTTTCCTAATCATGCAATTAAGAAAATCTCTTAATTACACAATTATGAAATATTAAGATCTAATCTATGCTAAAACACTAAAATAACTAACACAAATTTCTTGGTTAGGCCTCATTTAGCATGCAGCGATTGGTTTAGGAATTTCATCGAACACCTTTTGCGCACAATATTTCCTATGATCTAGACTCGGGTGATCAAATCAATTCTAGCATTAATAATATAAACTACATGAATATTTAAGAAATCTAAATCCTAAACATCATATTCCATCACTTAATCACCCTAATCTACCTAACCATTTGCTTATTATGGAACTACTCACTAATCATTGAAAAAACACAAAATCCAAGGTTAGAGATGTGTTGAATCATGATTAGAAGAGTATTTTATAAGATCAAAGTAATCAAAACAAGAAATCAAACTAAAATAAGCTAAGATTCAAAGGGATTACAAAGTGTTCTTAAGAAAATAAAAGTTAAAGCATATGATCCCTCAAAATTAGGTCTAAAAGCTTTAAATACTCATCCATTAATAGTCTTGGGTTAACCCAAAAACATGTAGGTTAACCCACAAATAGAAATGGGTTAAAAACTTGGTCAACTTTGAGTTTTGACTTTTCTTTGATCGGTATTGGCTAAAACACCCAATACATGCACCTCAGTATCGTTTCTTCATGAATTGTATCGACCATCTTGACCAATACACATTGGTTGATATTGATGTATCGGACCTTGTGTATCGGTTCTCCTCATCCGGTATGTTCCACGCTTCTCTTGCATCGACTGGACCCAGCCGATGCATGTTGGCCGATACTAGCATATCGGTCCAACTGTATCGGCTCATTATGGTCGGTACTGTTTCCTTAGGATGTGTATCGACTTCTCCTATCCAGTATATCTTGGTCGATATCTTTCTTTAGAAGATTGTATCGGCCATAGTGACCGATACTTCAGGTCGATACTTCTTCCTAAACTTTATTTTTTCTCCTTTTCGATTCTTTTCTCATCGATTTGATTCCAATTCAGCTTCACACACTTTAAACACCTAACATATTTAATAATGTGCAAGATGCAACCTATCTAGACCTAAATAAAAACTAAACAACCTAAACAAACTAAATATGCAATAATGTTAAAAAACATCAAAAAGCTGATATATCCACAGAGCACATTCATCTCACCAATTTCCAAAACGTGTAAAATGATTAAATTTATCGTTTTCTAAAACAGACACAAAGACGCGTTCCTTTTTTAATCTTATAAACTGGTAACAACTAACTAGGACGCCAACGTTATCTTACTTTTACAAATGATGTTATAATATTATGGAATCCGTATCGTATCATTGTACGAAAGACCGGTTCTCCGACAGAAATTGTAAAAATCGCAAAACGGCCCAAAATGGCCTAAAACACGATAACAGCCCACTTACGGTTTCGAACAAGAATGCGACCTGAGTATGATGGTGGTCGTATCTTTCTCTGCAAGACATAGAGAAATGGAAAATATAAAAAGGAATGTTTCTGCAGGAGAATAAACTTGAAAAGGTAGATTTCCACAGAAGAATCGGAGACGAAAAGGAAAGAGGACCGACCAAGCTTAGACACCTATATAAGAGAGATGAGGAGGTAGGGCGCATACACGTTCAATTATACACACCAAAATACTTAGAAAATTAGGGTTACTTTTTTATTTTTTTAGCGAGCTGTGATTTAACTAGGTTTACTAGTCAGGTTATTCGTACTATGGAACTCGCAAGCAGCTCACATAGCCGAGGCTTACCACCTGTTGTGAAACACTCATACTATTCAGGATAAGACTTCTTTTTGCTCTCTTTCGTATTCTTAATCTCGTATTTTAATTACTAATTCTTGTGTTGTGATCTCGTACTTGTTTGGCTCACAGAAATTCAGGACTTTTGGGAAAGTTGAGTTTACTCGATTTTCCTTAACTAAAGGAAATCGACAGTGTGAATTTCGGTTACCAAAAATTTCATCACGGAATCTTGAAGAATATTGTATCCATGAATTCTATATTTCCAAAAAGCCTAAAATCACCTTAAACGTCCCAGGGAATTGCAAGATACGAGCCGATAAAATTGTGATCCGCTAGATTCGAAGCTCCAAACTGTCCACCCCAAATATCAATCTTTTACACCAACTTACATTGAGATTTAGGAGAAGACTATTTTATCAAAGTTGTAGTCCTTTGAGTCATATTTTGAAAGAGATATTGCACGCCATCATAGCTTCAAAGGTGAGAGAGTTATGGACTCCAAACTGAAGGTGTTTCTAGTAGCATTCATAATAGAAGCCACAAAAGAGTGTTGCGGTGAAGTCTAGGGCGTCTGCGGCCCCTCAAATAATGGCCTTCTCTTCCTCTTGCTCATATTTTACCTTGGTGAGGATGCTCTGGGAGCAGTTCGACCTTTCGCCTGATGTTAAGTTCCTAATCCCGGATGCAAGACAGTTTTCGGACAATCCCACGCTGGGGTTCGTAACTGTATACGAGATCTACTTCAAGACTTTTGGGCTGCGCTTCCTTGTTCCTAAGCTACTAGTTTGGTATATGTGTCGTTGGGGCATGGCTCTGAGCCAGATGATACCCAAAGGGGTTCGTCACGCCATATTTCTGATGATTCAGGCGAGGGAGAGTGGTTTCGAACTGAGCTGTGACATGTTGGAGGTAGCTACGTACGTATAGAGGGGTACGAAGGGCGGCCTCTGGTACCTAGCCTATAAACCAAACCAAGGGTTTGCGACTGGTCAAGCCCCCAAGGACGAGATAGATTGGGAACAGTTTTATTTTTTTCTTGAAATAAATCATCTTTCTTTCGGGACTACAAGTCCTAGTAGTATACAATCTCGGTGGACCAGGGAGATTGGTGTGGATCTTTTCTCTCCTTTTCTCGGAACCTGATCTTAAATTTTTTTTCTTGTTTGATGAATTCACGCTTTATGTATGTGTTTATTTTTTGCATTGATTGAATTTTGGGCGTTTTTAACTGACCAGGATCCCTTTTCTTTGTTGTTTTGGTGTTTGCCAACTCTGCATCTGATCCAGGTCGAGGATCGATCTGTTGAATTCCTGAAGAATTGGAGACTCCTTGGGAAGGTTCGATTGAACAATTAGAGCACGTTTGATGGGGATAGAGTGTCTCGTAACTGGCTGCCATTGGAGCCGCTATCAGAAACATCATCAAGTAAGTTGTTTACTTAGGTTTCGCTTCGTTCAATTCGGGTCACATGGTATTTAATGTATGGTTTTGTCGTAGGTGTTCCATCTTAATGTCCATCCGTTTCAATGAAGAATCATGTATCGTACCGTGAAGCTTGTAGGTTGAAGAGCACTCAAGGGGCTCCCAGCTCGGCTGGGTTCAGTACTGCACAAGAGGTCAAGTCCCCCAAAGATCAATCTCACATGGAAGTAGATCCCGTCGAAGTATCTGACTCATCTCGTGGCGAACAGCACCGAGAAAAAGCTGTTGGATCTAGCAAAAATTCATATGGCCTGCCTCCAATTCGACGTAGTACTCGTCATGCCGATGCCCCCTCAGAGAAAAGGGCAATGAGAAGGGTCGAGGTGCTTACAGATGAGAATAGCAAGCTAAGAGCCAAAGTAGGTGAGGTGGAAGATCTGAGGAGGAAGGATGTGGACAGGCTGAGCGCGGAGGTAGCTCGTCATGACAAAGCTAAGAGAGATCTGAAGAAGGAGGTAGCTTCTATGGCTAACGAGTTAGCGGTTCTTATGAGGGACATGGATGATCAGATGGAGCAGAGGGTCAAAGAAAAAGAAGAGGAAATGACGGCGCAGTTCGTGAAGAAAATGGATCGGGTAAAGGGGAAGGTGGCTAAAGAGAGGGTGTACCAGGAGAAATTGATGCAAGTAGAACAAATCAAATGCAACTTTGAGCTGATGAAGTTGTTGAGAGAAGGGGAGACGATGTTGGAGGCTGAGCAGAGGGACTTGGAGAATGACCTGGGTGGGTTCAACGAGGAGTTGGCCATGTTGGATTTTAAAGAGCTGAACATGGAGAAAGATTGGATGGCGACGCTGACCGGGTCTGACTTGACTGAGCCCTCCGAGCCCAACCCGGTCGAGGATGTTGATCCTTATGGTACGAATCTCTCCTCTTTGGATCCCGCTGAAAAGGTTGCTGTTGAAGGTGAACAAGATGAGGTCATGGTTAAGGAGGAAACGGAGAAAACTGAGGTCGAGGGGCTCGATGCTGCGGCGGCCGGAGCACTCGATAAGGCGGTCGAGATTTTTGTGCAAATTGATGAAATTGCAACAATTCCAAGGAAAGAAGCCCCCAAGGGGGATGACAGTGATGCAGCTGGCCAAGACCCGAATACTTAAAACTTCCTCCCTCTTATCTTTGTTCCCCTATATCGTCATACCGACCGTAGTATTCACCACCACAATTAGATCTGACAGACTTTATTCTTCGATTGAGTTGATTCTCAACCTCAGCCTTAAACTTTATGAACACCTCCAATGACTCTGTTTTTTATGAATAAAAAGGTATGCATATCTAGGGTAATCGTCAATGAATGATATAAATTATTGTTGACCGTTCTATGATGGAGTAGCAAACAGTCCACGAATATTCGTATGTATCAACTCAAGGACTTCCGTAGCTCTATATGCACCTAGTTTCTTACTTATGCTTTGTTTACCTTTAATGCAATCTACACAGACATCAAAATCTATGAAATCAACCGAACTCAATATACCTTCTGACCCAAGTCGCTCAACTCTATTTCTAGATATGTGACCTAGGCGTTTTTGCCATAGAGTTCCCGAATTTGCATTTTTCAGTTTTCGTTTAGTACCTCTTGATTCGACACTTAAATTTTCATTTTTATAATTTATAGTGTCTAGCAAATGAAGACCGTGATTATCCAAAAGTTTACCGGTTCCAACAAATTTTGAATTTAAAGACAAAGTAGCTAAAACACAGTCTAAAATGCCCAATTGCCTCCATATCTACCTGAAAAGCATTAGCCACATGAATGCATCTTTCATCATCAATTGGTTTTCTGTAGCTCATGCAATCTTATAGTGAAACACTAATGTTAGTAGTATCACCTGAGTCTAACCACCAAGATGTCTCTGGGTACATCACCTAAATTGACCTCAGAACATACCATAGCTAAGAAACATACCATTTTTACCACGCCAAGCGTGATACTTATGGTAATCCTTCTTTAGGTGTCCAACTTTCATGCAAAAGAAACAGGTATTTTCACCCTTAACCTGTTTCTTTTGGCTTGGACCTTTAGCAGCTTCATTTTTAGTGGGCTAAAATTTCTTTCTTTTGCCAAAACTTTTAGATGTGTTAACCAAATGAGCACTTTCTGTCATATTTTGTTTCATTCTCTCTTGCTCATGCACACAATATGAAATGGGCTCATTAAGAGACCATTGCTCCTTATGTGTGTTATAACTTGATTTCAATTGATTGAACTGAGGAGGAAGAGAGTTCAAGACAAAGAATATGAGCACTTCGTCCGGAAGCTCAATCTTTAGTGCCTTGAGTTTAGAAACAATATTAGACATTTATAAAATGTAATCCTTTATGTTTCCTTTGCCATGGTACCTCATCATACTAAAGCGATGCAAAAGCACGCTTATTTCCGCCTTATCGTTTCTTGCGAAGCGCATGTCCATTTCGGCAAGAAACTGTTTGAGATCTTTGATCTCTTCACCACCTCTAAAGATTTCTAGAATGGTGTCCATAATGATCATTAAACCAATACGGTTAGAACATTCCCATTTCTCATCATTAACTTTATACTCAGCAGTGCTGATATTCGAAGGAGAAGCAGGTTTTTTTATTATTATTCTTAGCGCAAGGTCATGATCCAGACACCCAGAACAATCTTAACTTTACTTTTTATTATAGTTGGAGTCCTAAGTGTTGAAATTGAACCTAAGTTGGCAGATAAAGCGAAAAAATTCGCCGAAAGAGAGAACATTTTTATTTAATACTCACTAACTGAAGAAATCAATAATAAATAACAAACAATTGTACAACCCATCCAAGATACCAAATGTAACATTATTATCAAGTCTTTGGACAGTAATATTAACTACTAGCGGTACACTTGTTGTAATGATCAAACACTGACAATAATTCATTATAAGTGATAAACCTTCCTTTGGGCCGATTTATCGTTCACATGTTTCTATCTGGATTATCATCACGTGTTCACCATCACAAATATATATGTAATTTGGCCAAATATAAACCTTCCTTTGGGCCGATCTAATATTCTCATAAACATACATATATAAATCATTTAATATTTTTCATAAAAAATATCCTCAAAAATGTCACTTTGGCGACATGTTGATTCAAATTAGATTATTTCCAATATTAAACATGTACAATCAAATTTAATTATTGATTTAAATTTTATTTATTAATTAATTAAATTAATTTATATTCTTGCACAAACATATAAGTAAAAGTCTGTGGGTACTTTATGCAAGAATATTACTTTAGTTTAGTGGTTGAAGAAGAGAAAAGAATAACCTGCGTCCACCCAACCTGAGTTCGAACTCGGTCAAACGCAGTTTAGTTGCGCGTTGACCAGAGGTTGGCTCCACTTGCTCCGAGCGTGTTACGAATGCGCCAAAACAATTTTTTTTAATTTGGGCCACAAACCAAATTACCTCAATCCGTATATTAAAAAAAATGCTGGTCCATAAACCAAATTGGCCCAGTCCGAAAATTCATCTTCTTCAACCTAAAAACCCTAAAACAAATGTTGGTCCATAAACCAAATTGGCACAATCCGAAAATTTATCTTCTTCAACTTAAAAACCCTAATAAAAATTGCAGCCGCCCCAGCCTTGTAGCCTTGTTTCAAGGCTGATTTTTTTTTTTTTTGCTGTATATTTCACAATTGTTTACCAAAGATCTCGAAAAATGTTACGAAATACATGAACTTTAGATCAAAGTTTCCAGAATCAGATTGAAATATTATGTTTAAAAATCTGAAAATTAATAACTTTTTATCAAAGCTTGATCTAAATATGCATAAACACAGATTCCATAATACTTTTTCAAGCATAAATCTTATGAAAAAATCAGATTCAACAATCTGAAATTTTCACCAAAATTAAATCCGAATTTATTTTATCAAATTAAATAAATCCAAAAATTTGTATGATAAAACCTGATTATCAAACGGAAACTGAATATGGTGGCTCTGATACCGATTGTTGGAATTTCATAAATCCATAAATACTAAACCATATCAGTTTTTGATGATAAAGAACATAAGCGGAAGCGTACCTTATGAATCCATGCTTTTGGTTTCTGAATTAGAGAATGGATCTTCCAAAGCAAACCCTATGTGACTTTAGATATCTTTTCTGTATTTTCGGCTAGGGTTGCTTTGGGGACCATAACCATATATTTATAGAGAATCAATTTCTAGTTCGGTCTCTCATCAAACTAGAAATTGCTAAAGGTATCCACAATTAATTATTTCATAACACTTATGCCTCAAGTCTTTACTTTATTACAAAAGCGACTACATAATATTTGACTTATTAAATAATGACCCTAACACTTTATTATATATACATATATGACCCCAAAATTATTCATACAATTTTTTCCTTAAATGACACAAATCTCCACCTGAGTTCTTTTCCGGCATAGCACAAACAACTCCATAATCTGTTTAGCAGATGTTGTCATGTCAATGTTGGTGTAACATAATTGATTCATGGCACATTGTGCAGCACGCAGTTGCTTGCATCGTGTCACCAGAATCAAAAACTCAAACGACGTAGCAACCATGATCGATTGATTTTCCCCGAGGCTATTAGTGCAGTTTATGAGTCTTAATTGTTCGCCCTCAGATAGAAGCAAAGAAGGGCGACGAGATCTTCTTCCGAATAAATTATTGAGCCAAAAATTTTCATCATCGGGGTTCCTTAATATCTCTTTGGTGCCTTTGATTGTACATTTGTGGAAGTAAGTGTCTGGTTATTGATCCAAAGCTTAGTGGTTTAGTTTCATTGATCATCCTGACGTCTACGTTGAAGGTAATTTAAGTATTCCAGTCTTATTTTAGTGCTATGGAATGATTAGCTTTGGGGAAATTTAGCACTGAAGATTGATAACCATGTTTAGGAAATGATGATATTTTCTTCTTATAATGGTTGAATTTTCTATTAACATTAACATTAACATTAGTGGTAATCTGTTTTCTTTTTCCGCTTAACAAGAACTTGGTATGGAATTACATCTTTTTGCTGAACCAGTATAAACTAAATGCATGAAAGTGGCTGTTGTTTTATCTCTTCTCCTATTTCTTTTGATGTGATTTATCGTCAGTTTTGGTCCTCAAAACCTTTATTGTTTTGGTACTCTTGACATTCTTTATGCTAGGTAACTATGGAGTTCCATTATATGAATTTGGTATAGTAAAGCTTTAAATGGTATAATTTCTGAAACAACGGAATTTACACTACCTTTTTGTACTACAAGTGGACAGCCATAACTTTTGGTATACTTTCTCTCTCTATTTGTATACACACACATTTAATCTTCTTTCTTCAATTATGCTGGCTACACCTGTTTCGTTAATACAAAGACACACATTCGATCTTCTTACTTCACCTATTTCATTAACCCTTTGAAATAGGAATTCTTACACCTATAAATAGCTTTCATAGGTTTTGATTTCAGCTATAAAACCTTTGGTTTGATTGTTTTGACAGACTGAAATTCATAAGCTTATTGATGATTATGAGAAGGCGTTAGCTGCTAAGATATTGGAATTTGAACTATAATGTAGAGAAAGAAGTAAGTCTCTCGACAAGAAAGTTGAAATTGATCATAACGATGAGAAGTTGCAAAAAGAAATTAAGCATTGAATAAGAAGTTTTTATGTTTGATCGAGTGAATGAAAACGAGAGAGACCTTGCAGCAAAGTTGAAAACTATTAAAGAAAAAGAAAATTTCATATTAGCTGAGGAGAAAAGATTAAGTTTGGAGAGAGAGAGAGAGAGCCTCAAGGATTTACAACTAGAGATTTAAAACATCCGAGCTGAGATGATGAAGGAGGAGGAAATGATTCAAGAAGAACACATAAGTCTTGAAACCAAGTAAGAAGAGAGAGAAGAGAACCTGAGACCGCAATATGAACTCAAATTCTAGATAGAAAAATCAAGACTTCATGAGGAGTTTTCTTTCTAAGGAAGTTGTGAATCTGGAAAAGAGAGATTTGAAAAGGAGTGAGATATTTTGGATGAGAAGAAGCAAAGCTTGAGAGGTTTCAACTGCTGGAAGGAAAGTGATTGAAGACTGACGAAATTTCTTTGAGGGTTTAGATAAAGCATGAACTGGATGATATTAGACTGCAACTAGAATCATTTGAAGCTAATGTGTAACATGAGCGTTTAGCCTTTCATGAAAAAGCCAATCTTGAGCGCTCTAAGATGCTTGAGAACGTAGAAATGATGAGAAGATATACTGAAACTGAACTTCATAAAAGAATATAACAAGATGAGAAAGATCTACACAACAGACTATCGCAGTTTGAGGATAAAAGAATGAAAGAATTTTGTGATGTTAATCACCAGAAATAGGTTTTGAATAGTGAGAGGGAAGAAATTGTGTCTAAAAGAAGTGCTCTCCAAAAGGAAAGTGAAGAGTTTACAAGTGAAAGAATTCAATTTTTATCATTTATTTTATTCAAAAGCTCAGGGGTTGTGACAGTTGTGGCCAGCTGGCTAATGACTTTTTAGAATTTTGAATTTTATGCCTGCAAAGGAGGCATTAATCCCACGCCATCACTTTTGGCGCATGTTGTTGGGATAAAAAAACTCTTCTATTACTCATAAATATAATTACAATAGGAGGCTAATATCTCGACAGTCGACTATTACAAAAAACTGAACCCATTTACAAAAGCACTCACTTTTTTTCTATGTGTTTCAGAATGTTTGAGGATGATATTTGAAGTTTATGTGATCCTCTCTATTTATAAAGAAATCTTGGGTGTGAATAAGCTATGTAAATGGTTGAAGAATATTGCGTCGCCGTTAAATTAATAGTCGGGCGGTGGACGGTGGCCACTATATGAATAGTTGGGCTTGACCATGGGAGTATGAACACAACAAATCTCCCCCTTCATACTCGACTTAATACTTCTTAGTCCAACAACATCGGAACACAACTTGTGTTTTTCATATGAGACCACCTTTGTCAACATGTCTGCAGGATTATCATTAGTGTTGATTTTCGAGAGCTTCAAATCTTGATTCTCAATTGCTTCTCTAAGCCAATGATACCGAACATCGATATGTTTCATGCGTGAATGATACATCGAATTCTTGCTAAGATCCATAGCACTCTGACTGTCATAGTGAATGATGTATTCCTCTTGCGGAAAACTTAATTCTTGGAGAAAGCATTTTAGCCACACAAGTTCTTTTCCAGCTTCAACAGCGGAAATATACTCAGCTTCAGTTGTTGACAACGCTACACACTTCTGAAAATTTGATTGCCATGAGACGGCTCCCCCTGCTAGTGTGAATATGTAACTTGAAGTAGATTTCCACTATCAAGATCTCCTGCCATGTCGGAGTCTGTATAACCTTCCAAGATTGGCTTCGCTTCCCCGTAGCACAAACATAGCTTAGACGTACCTTTCAATTATCATAGTATCCATTTAACAGCTTCCCAGTGTTCTTTTCTTGGAAGGGATAAGTACCTGCTTACAACGCCGACTGCATGAGCGATATCTGGTCATGTAGCGTACATCAAACTTCCTACTGCTGAAGAGTAGGGCACATCTTTCATCATCTTCTTTTCTTTTTCAGAAGATGGACAACTTTGCTTACTCAACTTGAAGTGATTTGCTAGCGGAGTGCCTACAGGCTTGGAATTATCCATGTTGAACCTTTTGATCAAGCGTTCAACATACTCCTCTTGAGACAAGAATAACTTTCTTGCCTTTCGATCATGAACAATTTCCATTCCTAATATTTGTTGTGTTGGTCCTAAGTCTTTCATGTCGAAAAACTTAGACAAGTCTTGCTTTAAATTGATGATCATGGTCATATCTTGACGACTTGACCCACTATTAGCATATCATCCACATATAGTAAAATGATGATAAATTTTTCATCTGGAAATTTCGTCAAGTACACACAGTGGTTGGCGACTGTTTTCATGTACTGATGCTCCACCATGAATGAGTCGAACTTCTTGTACCACTGCCTTGGGGCTTGCTTAAAGCCATAAAGACTCTTCTTTAACTTGCAAACGAGGTGCTTTTTCTTTGGTACTTGAAAACCATTAGGTTGCTCCATGTATATTTATTCTTCTAAATCACCATGGAGAAATGTCGTTTTAACGTCCATCTGCTCGAGTTCAAGATTCAGACTTGCAACCAACCCGAGTACAACTCGAATCGACATCATCTTCACAACCGGCGAAAATATCTCATCAAAGTCAATTCCTACTTTTTGTTGGAATCCTTTGACCACAAGTCTTGCCTTGTGCTTCACAATATTACCGTTGACATCTTTCTTCAGCTTGAAAACCCATTTTTTTTCAAGGCTTTCTTTCCATTTGGAAGTTTCACCAAATCGTAAGTTTGGTTCTTCTGCAGTGACTTCATCTCATCTTCCATAACGTTCCACCACTTTGATTTTTCTTGATGAGATTGAGCTTCTTGAAAGCTCTCTGGCTCCCCCTCACTGGTAAGTAGGATCCACTCAGATGTCGAGTATGTTCTTTGCAGAACCAAACCTCGCATAGAACGTCGAACTTGGGCATTTTCAGTAGCCTCTTTGGGTGAATGCTCCCCCCTGCTCAGCAATCGCATCATCTTGATTACTACCAACATCTACGGGGCCAGTTTTTTCTTCTTCAGTCTCATCATTTACTTCCTCGTTGTCGAGAGGAACATGTGGTGATACATGGACGTCTTCAGAAGTACGAGAGATATGTTGATCCAGATTTGTTGAAGCAAACTCATGAAACTGGTTTTCATGAAATACCACATCTCTACTTTAAATGATTTTCTTCATTTCGGGATCCCACAACCGATTAACAAATTCTTGATCTCTGTAGCCAATGAATATGCATGGATTTGACATGATATCAAGCTTTTGCCTCAGCTCCTTCGACACATGCACAAATTCCTTGCACCCAAACACTTTCAGGTGAGAGTTAGAGATGTCCTTTCCTGACCATTTCTTCTCTGGAACTTCAAAGTTCAGTGGACTTGAGGGTGACCTGTTTATAAGGTAATAAGTTGTCAGCGTAGCTTCGCCCCAAAAAGGCTTTGGTAGTTTAGCCATACTCAGCATGCATCGTACTTTCTCCACAATAGTACGATTCATTCTTTCTGCTACACCATTGTGTTGTGGGGTCCGTGGCACCGACTTTTCGTGCTTGATTCCATGGTAAGAGCAATATGCTGAGAAATCCCTAGAAGTGTACTCGCCTCCATTATCGCTACAGAGACACTTTAATTTCTTCCTTGTTTCTATTTCTACCATGGCATGAAATAATTTAAAGCGATCAAAAACTTGATACTTTGTTTTAAGACAATATGCCCATACCTTTCGTGATGCATCATCAATGAATGTCACGAAGTATCTACTTCCACCAAGTGATTCTTCTTTAATGGGTCCACATACGTCAGAGTGGATAAGGCTGAGTAGTTCATACCGATTCTTTCTGGTGGAACTGAAGGAAACTCTATGTTGTTTCCCGAATAAACAGTGCTCACAATGATCCAAGACATTGGTTCATCTTCTGATTTCGGATCGGTCAGAAAATGAGGTCGCCGGTGTTTTAGAAGACATTAAGCACTTAAGACCATCTTTATCGCCGGTTCTAAAACTGGTTCTTAAAAAAAAAAATTTGATAGAAGAGGAGAAACAATCCTTCATTTGGGTATTTCGGACCCGTATCAGGAACGCCACATGGCGGCTTGTGATTGGTGGTCATGTTTTTTTTCTTTTCGTCGAGTTGTTTTTTTATTCATAATTTTTTGTAGGCTTGACTTTCGGGTATTCGGTTCGGTTCTGGTTCTTCTGATCATAAATTCGAATACACAATTGATATTTTATAATATTCGATTCAGTTCCGGTTTGTTTCTTGCCGGTTCTGGGTCGATTCGGTTCTGGGTATTTTTGACCTGAAATACCAAAAAAATATCCGAAAAACAAAAAATACGCGAAAAACTAAAATACCTGAAATAGTTTAAAACTAAATTACCCGAAGAAAAAATAAAATACCCGAAAATAAAAAAATTACCTGAAGAAAAAGAAAAATTACGCGAAGAAAACTAAAATATCTTAAATATATATAATATATATATATACATATATGTTCAAATATTTCAATTAAAATTTTATGTTCAAATATTAATGCAATAACTTGTTAATTTCATAAAATTTATATTCAAATATTTCAATTTTAAAAAGTTATGTTTAAATATCTCAAATCATTCCAAAATATTGGATTATAAAAAAAACACCTTTCTCTCTCTAGCTTCGCGAAGAAGAATCCTCCTTGCATGTGGTCCAAGAAAGCTCAGATCTGCTCATCTCCGGGGGGCGGCGGTTTCTTCAACGGTGGCTGCCCCTTCCAGTCGGTCACTTTCTCTTTTCTCTGTTTTTTGGTTTTCTAGGTGGTTTTGGCGCAGCTGTGCGTGTCTCCGCCGCCGTCTCTGCCAGCTTCGCTCCTCTGCCCTCATCCTCTTCCGCTGTCCGTCGGTGACTTGCTGGTGTGTATGTGTGCCCTCCAGTTTGTTTCTTTTGTGGTGTAATTTGGTTTGTGGTGGTTGTTGGTTCGGTTGGCCTTTGCGGTGGTGGTGTCGGGTTTTATGGTGGTCGCGAAATGATGGTACTCTCGGGCTTGCGGATGTTTCTGGGCCGTTTCCTCCTCGTGTCTTGCTGTCTTCTTTACTGTGCTCAGGGATCTCTTCCTTGCGGTCTGGGATTAGTGGTGGTTAGGCTTCGGTTGTATCCTTTTTCGGGCGCCATCTCTGTTGCGTCAGCCCTCCAGTCTTGATCTCAGATTTGGTTAGGGTTGGACGTGCATTGACGGCAGTGGTTTCGGTCTCTATCGTCCGTGTGCGTTGGTGTACGTATCGTGTTTGCCTCGCGTCCTCGCCTTATCAGGTTTTATTTGTCTTACGTTATTAGTATCGATCTTTTTGGTCGTTTTGTGCTATGTCTGCTTTTAGTCTATGGCGTCTCGGCTCGACTTTCCTCGATCCTCCGACTGGTTTGGTAGAGGCTCTCGCGTGCAAATCCATTATCATGACGATATCATATCCAGAGAAGTCACTATCTTGAAGACCTCAGAAACCCAGTGGACTGTGTTCCACTGTGGATTGTCTGTCGAGCTGTTACCTCAAGTTTATAGTGGTTTACCAATGAGCCTCTTACCTTTCCGGCTTATCTTTCTTTGACAAGATCCGGTTATAGGCCATTGTATTCTCTTGTTGTTTCTCTTTCGTCTAACGCTTATTATGATTTGCTTAAGGTTTGTCTTAGTTGTATGTTCATATGTCTGCAGAGCCGTTGTTTCTCGGTTTAATGTATAAATCAAATCTTTCAGTGAAAAAAAAAATATCTCAAATAAAAAAGGACTTATTAATTTTTAAGAACCACATTGATGATTTTACTATTGGAGGCACTAAAATTAATATGGTTTTTAATTTTTTTAAGAATTGCTAAATCTATACTATTAAAGGAGGAGTACATTTGTAGAGGAAGTCATTAAGTTTGATGATATTTACAATGATTGCCATTAGTATAAAAATTATAGAAGAAGAAAAAAAAAATTTCACAAGATTATAAAGGGAAATTTTTTATGATTTTGCTTCCATGTCTAGAGTTCGATTCTCCCTAAACACTTGATTAAGGTCGCAATTAACGATATCCAACTAAAAAACACGCGGATCTTAACTTAATTTGGTTTGACCCGTTTTTTTTAATTATCTATCTTGTCTTCGGTTCGAATTTTTGTTATAGCATTTTCTGTTTTTGTTAATTTTCGGATATATTTATGGATATTTACATATTTGTTAGGTAGTTTAGATATTATTGTTAGTTTTGTTTAAAAACCATCCTTAAATTATAGGTTATATTCGAAAACGAATATTAGTAAGATATTTGAAAGATATTTTTTTTCCTAACTAAAAAAATCCCTAAACCCTAATCGAGAACCTCAAGTTTTTTTTATATATAGAGATACTCTTCATTTTAGTTTACCACAATACATTCAATTTTCTTAATTTATTAGACTGCATTTTTCGTAAGCATTATTTATTCGTAATTGTATAAAATCAGATTTCGTATTGAATGTATTTGATTATATGTACAAATTGCTTGATAGAATCTATTTGTTTAATAATTTTCTTTCAACTATATTTTTGTAGTCAATCGAAACACCATTGAAAATAATGGAAAAAGCCTCATCCAAGATGGATCCAAGGTATAATGTTATGCATTTAGTTATATTTTGTTTTACTTTTATTGATTACTTTTATAAATGCTAACATTCATATAAATAATAGAAAATCGATGCAAAAGGAAAATGTATCATCATGAATGAAGAATCCGAGGTATAATGTTATGTTGTTTAAGAAATGTTCATTAATTTGTTTACTACTAACATTAATAAAAGAAGAGGGGTCATACCTTTTAAAATCCCTGATGGATCTCAGGTAATGAATAATATTTGGTTAATTCATGAAATTATTCGAAACTAACGTGATGATGTCTTGTAGAACATTGAAGCAGCTTTTAATGCGCAAGGAAAATTCATGATAATGCCTTCAACGATTCAATATGTGTTTGAGGTTAGGTTTTTGAAATTCTTTAATATATCTACTACGTTTATATGTTAATAATTATCCATATTAAAAAATACTAATCGTATAGTATATTAATAATAGAAAAGCGAACAATCACTTTTTAATGTCATTGTAAGAGAAGATCTTCCACATTATACTGAGGTAGTAAATTTTTATGCTTAGAATTATTGTTTATAGTATAATATGCGAATTCGTGAATTGATTTGACTAACATCTCATAAATTTCAAAACGTGAAGGGAAAAAGAAAGCATATTGTGACAAATGATCAACTTGAACTTTTGTCAAAGGTGGAGATTGCTATTAAGCGTGCAAAAAAAGAACAGGATGCTTATTACAAAGACATCATTGATCAAATGAAGCAGTATATTGAAGCGCATAAAAGAAAACGAGAACTTGATATCAAGATCGCCAAGAGAGATGGGAAGATTTCTTTGCTTCATCATATGGTCGGGTTTCACGACTTTGATATAACGAAGGAATTGGATCACCAAGAGAAGAAGAAAGACGTTGCTGAACAATTACTTAAAAAGATTGTGATTCCTAATCTTAATTACGACAAGATGGGAGTTCCTAAAATTGATTGAAGTACCTCTTTTATTTTATTAGAGTAATTTTCCAATTTATTTTGAATAAGTGGATACTTTATTTATTTAATGATCCGCATTTTATTATTCATTTTATAAATTTATTAAATGTTTTATTTATTCTCTAGACCGTCTAATAATATTTAATGGGTTTCGTATATGCGTATTAATGTTAAAACTATGCAAGGTTAACAACTTTTTTTTATATTGAATTCAAAATAATTTTTATTAATTAAGTGACTTTAAAAAAAAAATATGTGGAATTAAACTAATATAATCTAATTCGAATGATTGCAAAGTAATTGTAAGAGGGGTAATATGATCTTGCTTAAACGAACTCCCTAAGATTAGCTAACAATATATCTAGTTATTACCGAATATGGAAAATGCTAAATTTTCCATTATTGTCAAAATGTATTTACTAATACTTATATGAATGTTAGCATTAAGTTTTCAAAACTATATAATCATGCTGCTAATATCTTGATATGGAATTATCGTATATTGTATTTTGGAATATATTAATTTAGCTTATAGAATAAGATATATTGTTAACTTACATTTTTATGGCAATCTAATCAATAATGGGAATTAGTTATGTTATTAAAAATTGTATATTTTATGATAAATGTCGTGATCTACGAAAGCATTGTTTAAGGTAATATCGGTAAATGTTCAACTAATTCATTTAAAATTTGAAATTAAAATATGTTAAGGAATTATCAAATTTTTTATTTAGAAAAACCGTATATTTCTACTAACAATAATTGGAATACTTAAGCATTACGATATGAAATATACTAGAATTTGTTGATGAGAAAAGGTAATCAATTACTTACATGTAATCCATATCTACTATAGCTGTTATTGATATCGAATATATTTTGATTCGTGATCTAATTTATAGGTGATTTGCAACTGATTATTGTTATGTAGAAAAAACTTCCTTTGCACGCTTAATTAAATTAGTATAAATATACGACTTATGAAAAGCTTTTATCATTAACCTACGATCCATAATTTAACCTTATACCTAGGTATAACAAATAGTACAATGGAAAAAGCACTCGCCAAAGTGTCTAATTTCACACCATTGAAACTTGTGAAACCCTTCAAAGTTACATGGCGTGTCAAGGTTAGAATTATTCACTTATGAAGACCGATTAACATAAGAGGTCCTCAAAGGAATATAGAATTGATTCTATCATATGAAGAGGTGATCCATATAACTTCTCTCATTATTGTATTATTACATATCTTTATAAGTTAACGTTATATGGTTCACAAATGTTTAGGGTTCGAAAATCCAAGCTACAGTGACACGTGAATTTGTGACACGTTATGAGTCAAAGTTGTTGTTTGGTTCATGGAAAACTATCGAAAGTTTTAAACTTTGAGAAAATTCAGGACAGTATAGAACCACAGATCATCCGTTTAGGATTAATTTTATGACTACTACTGTTGTTGGTGACTCTAGCAATTCAAGTGACAATTATTTTTTCTCTTTTGCAAAGTATGATTCAATACTAGCAGGGAGTCTGAATGATTCATTCCTTGCCGGTTAGTATTATCTTTCGAGTAATTATACAAATATTATTTATTACTAATACTTTTATCTTGCAGATATTATTGGTCAAGTTGTAAACATGGGAATGCTTGAGACCATCAACGTGTCCAATGATAGAACAAAAAGCAAAATTGAATTTGAATTGCGTAATCAAAAGTAAGTAATGTCCTGAATTTTCATATTTTAAATCTAATCATTTACATTACTAATTTTTTTATATACTTTTATCGTGGTTTTTTTTCAGTGATGAACGTATATCATGCACGTTATGGGAATCTTATGCAGATGAATTGTTTGCTTCCGCCCAAGAGAATGAAGGGCAGATGCTTGTCATTATTTTGCGATTTGCAAAAATCAAGCATTGGAGAAGTATTTAAATTTATCAATATACATCACTTAAATCTTGTATTTTGCATGTTGATGGTTGTTAAGTTTGAGTGAATTTAACGTCCGAAATATCCAGATGTATTGAACTTCATTCTTGAGTAAGTTTTAGATATGTTTAATATATATATATATTTATTTTATTTTTTGTTGCGGAAAACATGTTTAATACTATATATTAACAAAATTGTATAGGGAACAAATTTATATTACAATTATATAAAATAATAATATAAAATTTTAAATAATTTAATGATCATGTTGCCATATGATGGTGTGGCTCTAACACTATTAGAGAGTAAACCTACCGAGAAAAAGACGAGTACCTCTTTTTAAGATGAAGATCTTGATAGGAAAGATTTATTGGAGCTTAAAAAGACTACAGAGGTTAATTGATAAATATATTATTAATTATGTCTTTATTTACTTATCAACCAAATTTAATTTGTATTTTTTCGATTATACTAGATTTGCAAGGTTAAGACTATGTGCACAATTCTTAAGATTAATACCGATTGGGCTTGGTATTATATTGCGTGTAACCCATATAATAAGAAAGTCGAAGATGATATGGTAAGGTATGATGAATCCAGTAAGATGAAAAAAAGAGAATCGAAATGTAGAGAATGTGATAAATGGGTTTCAAATGTTGGCGCAAGATAAGTATTTTATGTTTATAATTTTTAGAAATCATTCATATTGATTAATATATAAGATTTATTCATCATTGTTATATGCCATTTGCATCTACAACTAAAGGTACAAGTTACATGTATATGTGATGGATCAAACAAGTGAACTTAAATGCTTGTTGTTCGATTCTGTTACTGCCGAGATAATTGGTGTTTCGGCTACTTCTCTTTTGAAGGAAAGTTTTGATGAGGTAAACTAATGGATATTGATAAATTTGGCTGTAATCTAAGTAATGAATAACTGTTTATTAGCTTAATAATAATATTATTTATTATAGATAGAAGATCATGATGATTTGCCGGAACCAATTAAGAATGTGGTTGGAAAAACTTTTTATTTTGTTGTAAACATTGAGTCAAACAATGTTTTTCGTGATTACGATACATTTAAAGTTTCGCAACTTTTGTCTACAAACCAACTAATAAAAGATGAAACCTCCTCACTTTCTGAAAGTCAACAAACGTTATCTTATGATGACCAGATAATTAAATAGTTTAATTGTTTTTTGAATTAACTATAATTTTAGTTTATTATGAATATATTTACTTATTTTTTCCTACATAATTTATCATGTGAGCTTGATGATAACAAATAGCCAAAGATCAGAAGAAGGTTTCATACCAAGCTCGGAAACCCCAATTTCGAAAAGAAGTTTTGAAAACTTGGGAGATCAAGGAGATGAATCTTCGTCTAGAAAGAAGCAACGTTCCAAAGGAGTAACATTGTTAGATGTGAAGATGGAGAAAATAGAAGATGAAAAGGAGAAGATTTCTAATGTTGAGAAGAATGATGCTGATGATGTGCCGCAATCAAAATGATTTTTTATTTATGGACAAATTAAAAAAAATCTAATGGTTTGCTTTTGTTTTACTTAGTTATGAGTGATTGTTTTTGCTTTTCATTTTTTTAAAAAAATATTTGTTTGGTTTTATTTTAATAATCATTTCATTAACGTATGATGATGTTTTGTTAGTATACTAATCTATATATTATAGGTTATAGAAATCGATAACATACAAATCAAATTGAAGTAAATATTAAAAATTAACATATCAAAACTATTATATGATTTATGAAAATCTAATTGTTGTCAAATAGTTATCCAAAACAATTTTAAAAACCGAAAAAATAGTATTGATTAACGCAAAAGTTATATAAAATTCTATTAGTAGTTCTTTTATGTTCCTATTAAAAACATATTATTTACATATAAATATTATACAACAAGCATTAAAGGAAATATTTTTATAAATATCCAAACAAGATCTTAACAACTTTCTAATTGTTCCATATCGTATTTAAACAATATATTTTATATAACTAGATAGTATACATTTCTGATTTATCTATATCTTTATTAAAATCTTTAGTAATTTATTTACCTTAAACCATTGTATAATTTTGGGCGGCAATATGTATTTCATCGATTTTCAGAGTATCTAAAATAAAAACAGCTTAGGTTTATTCAGTTTCTCATTTCTCCTAGGTTTCTAAGATGCGTAGGGTTAAGAAATTATTGCATAGTGGTGGAAACACTGAAAACAACAAACAAGAAAATGTTCGAGATTCATCTACAAACTCTGCTCGAGATTTTGTGAATTCGAACATCTCATTTAACGAGATTCAACGTGTTTCAAAATAAAGTTGCTAATGATTCTCCAAGAGTTGCTCTTCGTAATATTACCAGTGTTAAACAGCCTTTAAGGCCATTTCGTGACAATTGTTTTGAAAAAGGTACTCGCGAATATATGAGTTTTTTAGGTTATGCCTTTTATAATTTAGGTTCCTTTCATATCCTTCTTTTGTGATTATTTACTAATTTTTACAGGACGAAGTACATTTAATATTGCAAATGTTCCACGCCATTCGAGAGCAAATAGTGATTTTGGAAATACACGATCGACATCATCTTCGGGTTACTTATGTTTGGTCGTTTATATATACCTCAATTGTCTACTATTATTTTGTAATTGTTTACGGGTTTTTTACAGGACAAGCACAAAGTCAAATTGTTCAAGAAACCCAACAATCTATTCACCTAAGTAGACCATCTGTACAATCAAGTTGTAATGGTTTTGTTCACAATACTCAAGGTTATTCTCGATTATATATATATATATATACATATATATATAAATATATATGTATTCAGTTCATATAATTATTTGTATAATGTTTTAGAAAAACAAAATCTTACTGGTGATTTGTTAGAAGAATCTAGATCAGATGATGATAATTGGTCATATGATTCGTTTGATGAAAGTGAGACACTTACTAACGAGACGGAGAGTGTGCAACAGAATATTTCAACTTTAGTTGGAAAAAAAATCATATAAAGGTGTATATCTGTTTTTTGAAAGTATTTCTATAATTTCAGTTTATAAACCAGCATTCTGAGGTTATATTATTTATACAAACATTATTTATACCTTTAGGTTATTTAGATCATGGATATGCAAATTTCGAATGTTCTTATTGTAGAGCAATCTTTTGGTATGATGAGCGTCTCAATAAAAGACGAAATGCAAAGAAACCTACCTTCACATTGTGTTTTTTGCAAGGAACTGATAAGTTACCCTATTTAAAAGATGGTCCTTGAGTTCTACAAGGGTTACTATCTAATGACGACCATTTAAGCATACATTTTCGTGATCATATACGTATCTATAATATGATTTTTGTATTCACTTCTCTCGGTGGAAAAGTTGATAGATCTAGACTTAAAGGACGTGGAACACAAATGTTCCAGTTGCGGAGCAAACTATCATCGAATGGGTGGTCTAACGCCGAAAGATGACGATTATGCTGTTTTCATAGCTATATATTGTTGATACTGAAAATGAAGTTATAAATCGTGCAACAATTCTCAGGTATAATATTTTTATGTTGGAAATTCGTCCTAATTTCATTTTATCTTATATTACATGATTAGTTATTTTCGTTGATGCATTTTCAGTAAAAAAATCAAAGGCCACTCCAAAAATGGTGAATTAAGTCTTGTGATAATTGATGCTACTCTAAAGATGTTGGATGAAGTTAATCCATATGCGAAGATATTTTGTTCAGCGAGAGATAGAATATATGACCGAGACGATCGTTGGGGTGAGAAGTTTCATATGAGGATAGTTTGTGATAGAAAAGGAAAAGATGCCAGAACTTATAGCATGCCTACAGCTGATGAAGTTGCAGCTTTGATTCCAGGTGATTTTGTTCCAGATATGCCTAAACGTGACATTATTTTAGAAGAGAAATCTGGAACTTTAAAAAGGATAAATGAGACTCATGTCTCTTATTTGGCTCTACAATATCCTTTACTTTTCCCATGTGGAGAAGATGGATTCCAACTCGGTATAGAAAAAGGTTATACACAAAGAGGACANCAAAGAGGACCAACCACAAAAATAAAGACAATAAGTCTGCGACAATTTTTTGCTTTCAGAGTTCAAGATAGACGTGGTGAATGTCACAATCTTATAAGATCGAAAAGATTGTTTCACAGTTTTTAGTATATGCTTATACGACTATTGACGCAAGTAGATTGTCATATATTAGACAAAACCAGTCAAGTTTAAGAGCTGAAAATTATGAGTCGATCAAAGAATCCGTAGAACATGGTGGTGTTGATATGAGTGAACAAGGAATAAGAATG
>OVBE01001973.1:0-33107 GCA_900406425.1 Iberis pinnata | reverse complement strand
ATTATGTAATGACTTTAACTTAATTTGATGAATGAAAGATGTGTTGAACAAAAAAAAAGATCAAGCTTCGCTCACAGGTTAGACTTATCTCCTACACACATACATACATAGGCTACATTCACATGGTTCACGATATTGTTTGATGATTAAACTCAAAATGATATAGGCACAAGAATTCCTAGCAACGGGTACGTACACAAATGAGAAAAAGATGCTGCTTCAGAATATGAAGATAAAACTTAGGTTTTAGCCATCATTATAGCATCGATTCTCATCATTGTGCTCTCAAAATGTCATGACTTATGTTAAAAGCATAGATACTTTAAAACCCTCGTGTCTTGAGCTCTCTTTCCCATCCTGAATTGTTCTATTGAATGGAAAAACAAACGGTCAAAGCTCATTTCAAAAGTAAGAAGACGAGAACAGACTATGGCTGTAAGATACAATCTCTAACCTTTATCAAATCACATTAATTTCTCTTCTTCTTAGCAGTATCCATAACCTTTTCTAGATACACTTCAATAGGCGGTGTAAGAATGGCCATAGCTCGATTTGTTGGAGATGGTATCATAAATTTTTTCTAAATCGAGATATTAATAAAAAAAAATTGAATCAAATCAAAACATAATAGAGGAGGAGGAAACAAAGAAGACCAATAAGAGACTGGAGTGAACAATACGTTGTGATAAAGACAAAAGACAAAGATCTCTTGATCATCATAAGGTTAATTGGATCATGAAGTTATTAAAACTCTATCTAAACTCAACCAATTAAACCAAATTAGAACATATATATACACAACCAAAAAATAGGAAATTGCATCTAGATGAACTCGTAAAAACAAGTTAACAACTTTGGCCCTCAAGCTAATGAAAGATATAGTGTAATTAAGAGAGTAATGTCAGTCTGATTACTGGGAAAATACCTTGCGATGATGCGGTTATCAAAGCCGTGGAGGGTGAAGAAGTGAAGGAGATCGAGATCGAGATCGAGATCGGAGAAATCTTCATCTCTGATGTATTGAGGACAATAGTGTCAGTTCTTTTTATTCATCAAAATCATCGGTTCTCCTTAAGAACGGTCGAGCGTTAATTCCAAGATCAGAAGCGAAAGCAACTACCGAAAAATCTTCTGCCATGGTCAAAAATAAGAATGAGAAGAACATGAATCGTCACCCGCTACAATAGCATAGGAATAGTATATAGTAGTACTCTGTCACGTGGAATTTTGAGATGAAGTTTTGAGGGGTTGATGGCAACTGATGCCCAAAAAAACAATCAATAAAAACTATAATTCATGCATCACATGCTCTTTTAATATTTCCCAAATTCAGAATACCACACTCTTTTTTTATCGCACAAAAATTCTAAAAGCACCCAATTTCCAAAAATTATGGACATCTGAAATATTCAGCCTGTAAAGATTAAAGAAAGGTTGAATCAATCTATGCTCTAACATATTAAAGCAAATCACATCAATTAGATCATTCATATACCTCAGAAACTTGTACGGATTGGTAATTAGCAATGAAACATGTAGTCATCATAAAAGTTTCTATTTCCTTGAATGCTCGTTTTCCCTTGTTGTTTCCAAATATTAACATTTTTCCACTAACCAAAAGACAACAAAGAGCTACCTGCAAAACACAAGTAGCTGTCAATAATTGGTTTCATGAAAGGCTTAAGAAGTTGCAGAGTAGCAATATCTTGAAGAAGTCAAGAAAGATGAGGATGCATGAACATTAATGTCTTTCTTGGTCACACAAACTACACGCAACTGCCATAAAACCCAGCAATATATTCAACTCCACGTCGACCAATTTTACTAAAAGATTTTGCTTTGTAATCAAGGAGCAATAACACACAAAAAATTGTAACTTTTAAATCATGTCTTACTATCAAAGAACGTTTCCAGATTGGACATTCATAACTAAATATACCAATTTTTCTACCGCTCAATTCGAATTTCTAATTCAATTCCCTATCACTCCCTCAAATATCAAATATATATCAGGAAAATTTTGAGAATCTTACCTCTTCATATTTCTGGGTAAGACCAAGTCGCTCGTCTTCAGACATGTCCGGTTTCAAAACTGCCATTGTTTCGTGGTATCACTCGAAAATCTAATTTTTCTGGTTCAAGTTCATCTTCAGAGACAAGAACCGTCTCTTCCAGTCTTTTTGAAACTGAACCCCATATATTAAAAAAACATACGCTGTGGATTACAAACACACTCTTGGAGACAGATGATACATCTTCTTCATTTAAAGAAGCAATCTTCATCTTCTTCATAGCCAAAATCTATTCTTAAGTTTTTTCCCCTTCTGAGAGAGAGAGGTAAGAATAATTTTTTTAAATAACCAATGTCTATCTGACACGTATGAGGTTCTGGTGAATATTTTGAATTGCTTCTTTTAGATACGAATCTACTCTTTTATTTTGGTTTTGAATTATTTTTGGGTTTTTTAATTCTAAAAACTTAGCTAAGATACTCATCTCATCCACCGATGGAAATGGTCTAATGACCAAGCTGCATGTGATATATGTATGTGTTTGATAGAAATTTAAAAATATGTGATTACGATTATAAGACATACTTGTTGACATCCTTTAGATTCACTATTTCCTTATCTGAGCCAATTGAGTATGTTCTCTTTCCATTGTACAAATAATTATGACCAGAATCGACACCTGACAGTTGGGATTCCCCAACCAATTTCGTCTGCTGAGGGAGGTTATCAGATCTTCCATTACCAGCCACTTGCCTACAAAAATAATTTAAACAGGAGGTTTAAACCAACATGGTACCATTAAAATATACAGAATCCAATTGATTAACAGAGAAAACAAAAAAGAAGTAGACCAAATTATCAAGCGATATGAATCCCAACATATTTTGAACCCTTGAAAACATAATCTACCCCACATCAATAGATTTAAAAATACTCTTTGAGTGAAGGTCAATTCTTCCGTAAAAAAATCACCAATAAAATTGTATAAATAAATTAGAGAGATATTATTGGCTTCCTACAAACCTCACACTCATGCATGTCCAAATACATAAGTTATTTTTGAGCGTAAAGACTCATCAAATCAGCACATGCTTCTATAAAGTCTGAAAAAATCATGTAAAAAAGGGAGAAAAATATCAATTAATTGAAGTTCCTAACATTTCACATTTTTCCCCTAACACACGCCACCGAGCAAATGGTAAATGTAAATGAAAAGGAGTGCGAGTATGAACCTCCAAAAGAAAGTTTGCAAGCTAAGTAATCTGATCAACCGCACGCTGGTGTTTATGAAATACATACTTTGACATACACGTATCTTGGTGGCACAAAGAAGTTTCGTGGTCAAGCTTTTGTGCATCCTTAACTGTTTCTGAATATTTACCCTGTCAAATATTCAGAGCAATCTTAAATTGAAATTCAAGAGGTCAAGAACTCAATTTAAAAAGCGTGCAGTTGATCATTAAAGGACATACCAACTTGAGGAAACATACACCTCTATTTAAATGGCATATGTATCGAAGCTCTAAAGATCCAGAAAACTCATGAACAAATTCTAAAGCAACCATTTTTAAATGTCATTGGTCGTTGTGGTTAAGTTTCTCATCATGAGTCAGTTCTTCAAACTTCTCGCTGGCATAGCAAAAGTTAAGAAGTTGTAGATACCAAAGAATCAAGCTTTAAAAGAAGTCAGTTGGTTACAGTAGTGAGACAAAACCTGAATTAGGATTCATCTGCATCACAACCAAGCATCGCCACAGCTAACACGTACATGTATCTATCTACTAACAAATTCGAGCAAAAATAAGCCATACATAATAAAAGGAGTATACAATCATTACATACACGTATCTATCTACATACCAAATCCAGCAATACCACAACCTGCTCGTAGCTCAATAACACATTTCCCTTTCAATTAAAACGGACTAGATCTTCCTTTCATGCAATTTTGATCCTGAAATATAGTAAAGCGACATGATGTTCGATAAGGTTTTCTTGTTAAACGACCTGTCTTATGTTCCACCAATCTACAACACAATCGATGAAGTTAATCTATGAAGATAATAATTGTATTCAAGCGGTATGAGGAGGATCATTACCAGATATTTAGCAAACACCATGGACGCATCCCACACAGTTGTTCTTAAATTCTTTTGTTCAGCAATATCATGTTGGAGAGTACATCAGAAACGTTGTGTCAGAAAAAGATTTATTTTGTAGCAAATAAGAGGAGTACCACAAACGCTACTCGGTGGAACCGGAGGAGTACCACCGATCTATTCGGAGTCACCGGAGGAGTAGAACCATACAGTCTCAGTCTCGATCTCGGGAGATCTGATAGTAGGATTTTTCCGGGTCAATTCCTATTACACTATCATGTCGTTGTAGTNTCGGGAGATCCGATTCGAATCTCAAGTGAAGGCGTCTTATACATAGCTATCAGTTGACAAATAAAGGAGACGAATCGACGGTTGAGGAAGAAGAGGGTAGTGAAAGAAACCCAAAATTGAATGTCTAGTTCTCAATGTCTTCTTTATTCTTCTAGATCAATACATTATCTTAATTTTAATAAAAAGGACAATTCGTCGGGTCTAGCTTCATACCTAATAGACTTAATATTTCAAAGAATTTTTGGATGCGTTTGATATGATATATAGATAGTAATGACTTAACGAGCCTATTTTTGATGTAGACATCCATTGCCTAGCCGAGGTGATTGGAGAACATCCTATATACGAATCGTTGGTATGTTGTACTTGCATTTTTGAGGTCAAAGGCATTACTATGTACCAATATGTACCACTAGTGGTAATGAATGCTATTTTTTCTTGGTCATATGAGTGCATCATTATTTGGTTGTAAGCTTCAAAATGCATCCATAAAGGAGAATAGCTCGTTGCCAGTTGTTGGTTCCACCAAATTATCAATATGAGGCAACGAAAAACTATCCTTTGGGAACGTCTTGTTAAGGTCTATGACATCTACATAAACACGTTGTTTCCATTCTTCTTTCAAACTATGATGGTATCAGCTAACCATTCTAGGTACTTAAATTTGAGGATTGATCCAACTTGCAACAATCTTTCTACCTTTTCATTAACTACTTGTGTTCACTTTGGGCCGAACTTCCTTTTCTTTTTTTGTTTTATTGACTTTTAAGTTGGATCCACATTGAGTTCAAGGCACATAATCTTGGGATCAGTCCTTGTCATGTCATTCATTGCCCATGTAAGTGTGGAAATAATTTCTCCTGATGCTGACACATCTATCAATTTTTAGTTCTTTAATTGGCACATGAGCGACAAGCTCGTAACTGGGGAAACTTTTTTCTTTCCCTTTAGTATCCGCTAGTATTTTTAATTTTTGTAAGATAGGCTTTGTGTGATGCTTGTGTTTGATTAGAAAGTAGATTCATGCAACTTGTTAATTTCTTCTTATTGTGTGGGTGTCAAATGGTGTTAGAAATTTGACACATTGATGGTAAGTTGAGACTAGTGTTTGCATCTCATAATGCCACGATGTCCCATGATTGCATTGAAAATGGGGGTGTTTATCATCGCGTATGAACTTTGTCACATTTTTGAGCCCTTCAACCTACAATACAAGTTTAATTGTTCCTATGGTATTTATCGTATCACCAGCAAACCCTGTTAACAACTTGACTTCCGATTTCACTCATTCTTCTTCAATTTCTATTTTCTTTACTGTGTCTTTTAAAATGAGACCAATTGAACTATTGGTGTCAATAAATATCTTTGTATTAGAGATGATGAACTCGATGACTAGAAAGTCGTTATGAAGTTCGCTTAACCATGTAGTGTCCTTGCTTATAAATTTTCAAGGCTAGCTTTAAGTTGTGGGTTTTGCGAGAATCTTTTGCGAGGTTGTTCTTCTAAGCTACCTGAAACATATGATTCTCTACTACTATCTTATAATATATCTTCATGCAAATACCAAATTCTATAAACCCATACTATAAGCATTTCTAATATTGTGAGAATTTCTGAATATTGAACATGAATACTTCAACTTACATGATTTTTGAATTCAAGGTTGTTGACAACCTAATTCCATGAACTCGCCTCCATCTCTCGCATACTCGTCTTTAAGTAAATTTGATTTTTGATCCATCATCGGTTCATCCATCCATAATCTAATATATGACATTTTTAGAAACTTTAGAGTTTTGTGATGAGAGTTTTAGAGAATTATATATTGATATGTGCTTTCGTAATCTATGGGTATGGATTTATAGACGTGAAATCCGATGGATTTCTGATAGATTTATGATGATTACCAACATATATATTGTAATCGTTACAATTTCTATTGGTATTATGTCAAAAAAATTCGACGAATTTGAAAGCCTAACTGGAAAGTTTATTGAAACTTACCGTGTTTTTTTTTTTTTATAATATTACTATAAAAAAACCCTTGTTGGTTCTTGTGAATTCTTGAGAGTCTCAACAAGATATAGGTAAGTCTTTAACCTTTACTAAACTCGTTAAAGTTTTGTGTGCATATTTATCGTCCTTATAATTCTTCTTCTTTCTCGTATACTATATATCTATTTTGTGCTTATATTTGAGTTAGCTTCCATATTGATCTCTTAAATCTCTTGTTCTTGATTTGTTCTCAAACCTTAGAAATGAAATATAAAAAATAATGTTGAATATACAAAAATAGTATAGGATATACGTTGTTTTAACTAGAAAACATAGAATAAAATGATATATTGTAAATTTTATAATTTTCTTGTATAAATAAAATTTTTCTAAACTAGTAAATTCTAAAATCAAAATATAAGTTTCAAACTTAATAAATAAAATTTAAAGCTTGGAATTAATGTTCAATATCTGAAACAAGAATTAATTAATATTATTCTATTTACCACATTCTTTACATAAATTATTTTTAACTAAGTTACAAAATATTAAAATCGAAAGTATAAATTTAAACTCATAACATAAGCTTGAAAACCTATTAAATTTTGTTTTCAATAGAGTTTTTGTAAAAAAATAAATTAGATTATAGTTTCTTGTGTTTATATAGAAAAACAAGTTCAGTTATAAATCTTAACATATTTTTTTAACATATATATATATATATATATATAAGTTATACGTTTTAAAATTTATAAAAATTTTCTACAAAATATCACATATGATAAAAAATATATATATATATATATATTTTCACGATCTGTTTTCCTATTAAAAGTACCATATAGCTTCATATAAAGTTTAAAATAAGACCTAGGGTTGTATGTTCTCAAATAATATTTTGGACTATATCTTTAGAAGATATGAAATCTTTACCAACAGTCATATCACTAGGAATACGTAGTTAATGGCCATTACCGATAAATAAAATATGGAAATGATATGTGTCACTTTTAAAGCATCAGTAATTTCAATATGATAATATGTCACAAGTTTTGATGGAAATCTAACGAATTTTTTTTAATGATAAAACAATCGATATTTCGAGGGAATGATCCCTCAAAGATCTGCAATACAAATTTGTCAATAGATTTCTCGTAAATATCCGATGATTTATCATTAGACTTTATACACGCTTATGAGGAAATTACGACGAATTCCAAATAAAATAAATAATTATTTTTTTTTTGACATTTTCCAAACAAAATATTAGAAAATGATATTAAATAATAAAATTAAATGATATCATAAATAAAATATTAAAATAATAAAATTATATTAAATATAAAACGTTCATAAAATTTTCATTATTTGTGTTGATAAGTTTGTGTGAGTGAAAATTATATGAATGGGCCAGAATGGCCATGTGTTTTAATATGAGTAGTTGGTGTATGGTTTGGTTTTTCCGTGTTGTGTTGTTCAAACTGTTATTAAAAAGATCATGTCTTCTTCTTGTCATATGGTATTTTAGATCATAAGATTGATCATGTCTTCTTCTTTTTACAAAATTGTGTAAGTTATTACAGATCATAAGATATAAACGAAAAGTGTTCTGCATCGATAAAGTTCAAATAGATAAGATTTTTCCATTTAATTATACTATAACTACAATTTTTCATTACAAAAATAACAAGGTTTTAAGACCAAAATACTAAAGACTTAAATACATTAAATCATACCCAAACAAACTCTGGAACCTCAAAACCATAAAACACTAATTCGTACATCAGTTTCTAAAGATTCATAGTTTGAAAAAAGTCAATGTCATGAATAAGACAGCCTTTAGAGGGTTCATCTTGAGAAGTTGTATTATAAATTAAATAAAGACTAAATTAACCAACATAAACATAACGAATCAAACAATATAAATATAAACAAACAAATTTATGTGGAACATTTCATCTTCTGCTTTAGTTTCTTCTTGTTAAGAAACTCATTTACATCATTTTTTCTCTTGTCAACTTAGTCGTCTTCTTCCTACCATGTTGTGGTGCATGCCACATGTGGTACATGCACACTGTTTAAGGCCAAAATCGCCACCTCCCAATGGGGGCAAGGAACTCTTCGTAGTTCATCCTCCACATGGTTCTGTACTAGTGTAGAACCATGGACATACATAGTGTTTAGAAAGTTTTTTTTTTGTTAGGATCACTTCGTATGCATGATCATAAAAATGTACATCTATTCATGGAAGTACAAGTAAACTTTTCTAAACAAACCAAATGATAATCTCTATTGATCACTACAAGAAAACACGATGTGACAGATACGCAAATTCGTCAATAGTCCGTCAGAAACAAATTAGTAATGAAATCCGTCAGTTATTCTGTCAGTAATTACCGACGGATTATTAACAGATAGTTGCTGAAAGATTATTGACGACTTGATTTTGTCAATAATAATTTCGTCAGTAATTAGTGGTAGAATTATTAACGGATTTGTAGATAATTAAATAAAAATATTATATATTAATAAATAAATTAATTATTAACTGACTCATATTAAAAATATCAAATAAAAAACCTAAAATATTCATAAAATTAAACTTTAATTCCAAAATTAAATTCCTAAAAAAATTTAAATGACCAAAAAAAATTATTGTCCTTTGAGCCGTCGGTTAACTGAATCCATGAATTCATGCATCTTTGCCATACGCTCGTCGTGTGCCTATCGCGCAACCACCAAAACCTCGATTGACTTCTTTAGGTTTGCTACCTCTTTGTCCTTCCTCCTCACCTCTCCGTCTCGGTAAGAATTCATCGCTAGTCGAGATCTCGGTAAGCAGCATCGGGCCATGTTCATGAACCCGAACATGCGCCTTTGCCTTCTTCATCGTCTTAGAAAACAAAAACATGAATTATTAGTATATATAATACCATAGGTATATAATTAACTTTAAATATTACTTACCTCAACAGCTATCTCGACTGCGTTTCTATCGAAAGGTCACCATCATCGGGTGTATGTTGAAAAGTCTGGATCTCTGCGATACTATTTTTAGACGTTTCAACCACCACACGAGCCACCGAATCCTGAAGTTTTCCGGTCTTCTTATTGGTGTGCAAATCCTCAATAAGTTCAATGGGTGTCGGCCCTGACCAGGCCGACGAAACTGTTTAAATGATAAAAGTTTAATTAGATCTATTTTTTAAAAATATAAAATTTACTATATTAAATGCATATAACATACCATCTCAACCTCTCGAGTGACCTTGGCAGCCGTAGTCGAGTGCCCCCTACCACTCCGGTCGTTGTACTGGTTCGTGAATAACACGTCGGGTATTCTGTCAGCCTTCTTTCCTTCTGTCAACCAAGTAGTCTTCCACGAGTGAAAGTGACTGCTGTAAATCATGTATGCTTTCCTTTTGAACTCCTTCCGCACAAGAGCGGTAATAGCAAGATCCCAGTTGAATTCTTGCTCTATGACTAAAAAAATTAATTTTAGTAACTATATATTTAAATTTTGCTGTTAAATTTTACTATTAAAAATGTAATCTATATATTTCTAACAGCAAAATGTCAGAACCAAGTCTCCTGTTCCTCGGTCGGCATGTTCTTGAATTTCGGATATGGTTCATTCAGAAGATTTTGTATCATTCTCATGATGCACTTACTGATATCGTTATCCATCTGCGGAAATCAAGTCGTCGCTCCAACTCCTAATGGATCCAAAAATCGGCAACCTCTCACGTCCATGTTGCACTAGAAGTTGCTCTAACGTCAAATGTTTTGGAAGCTCTGCCGCAAGCGCTGCCTGAGAGCCAGGAACTTGATTCTTAGGAGGAAATGGGGGAGGAGCTGTCGAAGTAGACGCTAGATTCCCTCCACATGTCATATGAAGACCGTAATCACTGAGATTACATTTATGCTAAATTAATATAAGTATCAATATTATTAAATTTATGAAAATTTATAATATATATATATATATATTATAAACATTATTATTATTAGAAATTTACATTATTTACATTTTTTAAATTAAAATTATACACTAATTATATAATTTGAAAATTATATAGTTATAAAACTATATGATTTAAAATTTCAAAAATCATAAATATAATTTCAAGATTATAGTATATAAACATATCAATTAAAAATTAAAAACTTAAATCTTATGATATACTTAAAAGTTACTAAAAATAAAATCTTAACATCCTAAATCCTCATTACAAATCTAAATCATAATAAAAAAATATCTAATATCTCAATCTCAACATTTCAAATCATCAAACATCTAAAATCATCAAACTTATAAAACCCTAAAAATCTTAAATCATAAAAGTTTCAAAACCCTAAATATTTCAACATCAAATCCATTCAAAATCATCAAATCATCAATACCCAACAATCTTAAAATAAACACAAACCAAACAACACATCCAATATCTAATCTAACAATTCTAAATTCATCAAAATCCATGAACTTCCCTAAACCCTAATCTACACATAAATCTTAAACTAACCGTTCAAATTCATCCAAAAATCAACATCAATCAACCTAATTCTAGTTAATATAAAATAAAGTTACAGAGAACAAGCCATTGATCGGGCATAAATCGCGGATTGAGAGATATTTGGCCGGATTTTCCTCTGGTTTTCGGGGAGAAATGAAGAAGAGTCTGTTTTTTCATATATACTCAATATTACTGAAGGAAAATCCATCAGTAATTCGTAAAAACCAATTAAATTAAATTTTTTTTGGGAATACGAAACGCGGCAAAATTTTGGGATTCGTCTGAAATCCGGCAGTAATACTGACGAATTACGTTACCAACAAATTTATTGACGGATAAGCATATCCTCATATTAGTTGGATTTACTAACGAATCGTATGAAGTCCGTTAGTAATTCGTCAGTAACCCTGACGAATAGACGAACATTTATGACAGATTTACCGACAGGCTGCATATAATATCTAAAACAAACTGTCAATAGTGGGTAAATATGGTTTAGCAATTCATTTAGGGTCTAGTGTTTTGTAATTAGTGATTAAGGTTACGAATATAAACAAATGATAACACACTTGGTGTTACAATTGATATATTAATGTTTAGTAATTTCGAACTTTAGGGTCTAAACATCTTATAAGTTTTTAAAAAAGTTTCGGTTATCAAGATCATATGAAATGATGTTTCAAAAAATGTTATTCAAATACATTTTTAAGAAACTTTTTACAAGTATGAAACATGAAAATATTCATAAATTATTATGCTTACTATGATCATATAATTTTACAAAAATCTAAAACAAATGTTTAGGGTATGAAACACAAAATTATAGTTTTCGACAGATTTGAAGGATCCGTCAGAAACTGTAAATTTATATATTTATTTATAAAATTATTATAAATATATAAGTAATTACTTATTTAACATGCTAAAATATAAAATTATAAAATATAGGGAAAAAACCCTATAAATACTCTAACTCTTTAATTTTTGCCCGTTTAATGCACGAATTTGTTTCGTTGCCATATTAATTCTCATACTTTCATCCGTTGCCATTTTAAATCCCAAACAATTTAAAATCGTAATTTTCTCAAATTTCCGTTAGTCAGCTTAACTGATCCGTTAGTCAACTTATTGTTAAATAATATAAAATAAAATCTTTCCCTCTTTCATCTTCTTCTTCTTTGTCTCTTTCATCTTTCTTCATCTTTTTCATCTTCATCTTCTTCATCTTCTTCCGGGAAATCATGACTTTTCTAGGAAATTTCTTGACTTTTGATGCGTTCTACTTTTATTCTACTACAATTTTGTTTTTTTTTTCACAAACTCTAACTCTAAATTCCCAAATGGGGTAGTAATTGCTCCAAATGTTACTTATCTCTGAAATTACAAAATCTACTTGAAGTTGTGGCTCTTGTTCCGGTGATAAGAACAATCCTCGAACATGGGAAAACATTGCAGTAAAGGGACAGTCTAAGAGTATTTTGATTATTTTCTATTTTGCAAACTTTCACAAAAAATAGATCTAGAATTTTTTTTTCTACTGATTTTACTTTCGTTTGAGATTTTTGTAATAGAAAAGATGAAATGATTATGAGATAAAAAATTCGAAAAGATGAAAGAAGATGAAGAAGATGAAAGAGAAGATGAGAAAGATTTTTTTTCTTTTTCTTCTTTTTTTGTCTTTTTGTTTTGTTTTTTTTGTTTTTTTTTTAATAGTAAGTTGACTAACGGATCTGTTAAGTTGACTAACGGAAATTTGAGAAAATTACGATTTTAAATTGTTTGGGATTTAAAATGACAACGAATGAAAGTATGAGAATTAATATGGCAACGAAACAAATTCGTGTATTAAACGGGAAAAAAATTAAAGAGTTCGAGTATTTTTAAGGTTTTTTCCCTAACATATATGTATAACATGATATTTATTTAACATTGTGTAATATATATGGAATTTATAAAATGTTAGGAAATTACAACACATCGCAAGTTCAACATCATTGGGTATCGGACCTTCAATATCTTTCTAACAATTCTCTAGTACACAACATCTCCGAAATTAGACGATATACCATGGTCTGAATTTTTCCTTCCACTATCTATTTCGCGAATCTTGAAAGTGAATCCTTTCGTGCAACACCTTAGGTAACATGTAGCATTGTTGTTCGGTCCTTTCGCGAATTTGACCAACCATGATGGAAATATTCGACCATCAGATTTTTTGCTGCGTACCTAGATATATGCTATAAAATTTTAGATGAATAGAAAAATATTTAAAATTTAATTACATTAAAGTATATATTTACAAAAAAATGGTAGGCACGTAATGAAAATATTTTTCTTCAAGAGCTACTATTTCTCTTTGGGTTTATCCGTGAAGTGACCGCGGACAAATGCCATGTATATCCTACATGGTTTTAAGATATGCAAGTTATATAAACTATATATATAATCAACTATATATATATATATATATATATATATAATCAACAGTTGAAAAGCTAAAGGTCTACATGTTACTTAGGATATACATATGTAGATGTTTCCACTCCTCCTCTGTAAGTCGACGAGTCTTTTTGTTTCCGCTAAGTTGTCTAACTTGTTGGAACACGCTTAGGAAATAAACATGATAGATAAGATGTTGACCAACATCGTCATATCGAGTTTTTCTACGGATATTTGTCCGAAGATCTCATGGGAAATAATATTCTACAAAATTTTCAGCTTCTTCATTGATGTTTTATACCACAATAGAACCCTCGACTTTGATAATATTTTTTACCTTCTTCTTCAAGTGGAACATGTACCTCTCAAAATGATACATCCACCGATATCGAACATGTCCATCTAGTGATGATCATCTATATATTTTCATGTAATGTGGCAATACGCCAACGGTAAGTGTCAGCTAATGTCACGGAAAAAGCCCTAACTGCCGTAAATGCAAAAAAAAAAAATCATATAAATAAATAATTATTAAAACATATAACATTATTTATACACAAATGACAATACTTACAATGACTTTGTGCACATTTTTTGGAAGGAGATGCGCAAACCAAATGGGAGAAGGAATTTCATGACTACATGACAATCATGACTTTTCATTCCAATGAATTTTTTTTTTCTGATATCAACACAATTCCGAAGATTATATGCGTATCCATCTGGGAATTTGACACTATGAATAATCTTGTCAAAGAACTCATCATTTGCATTCTTAGCTAATCTGAATGCAGGCATTGGACACCTTCCATCGTCCATGAGTTGAAGTTGAGGACGAGAACAAATGTCAGGCAAGTCTAATCTAGACTTCAAATTGTCTTTGTTCTTCCCTTGGACATTTAGAACATTGTTCATTATGTTTTCAAAGAAATTCTTCTCAATATGCATGACATCTAGATTATACCTCAATAAAATGGTCTTTCCAATAGGGCAAATCCCATAATATATTTTTCTTGTGCCAATTATGAAATTCTCCTGAACCTTCAACATTGACATGTCTATTCTCACCAACATTAGCATCAACGGACCTTTGAACACCAAAATATCTCATCCGGTTTAATAGATATGTTCCATCTAATTCAGGTGGTGGATCTTCAGGACATCTTTTCTTAGTGAATAGCGTAGCAGATCGATGTTATGGATTATTTTTTTTTTTTTTGGGGGGGGGGGACCTTCGGTATCTATCAAACCCAACATGTTTTTCTTCCATTCCTAAGCTAGAATAAATTGATATTATCGTTACAATATGGACATGCTAGTTTCTTGTATATTGTCCATACAGATAGCATTCCATATGTTGAAAAATCGCTTATAGTCAACATAAGAACCGCACGCATCTTAAAATTTTGTTTTAACGATACACCATACACCTCTTCCCCAAGCTATAATAATGTTCTTAACTCATATATCAATGGTTGTAAAAACACATCAAGTTTTCGTCTCTGATGATTTGGGCCAGGTATAAGAACATAGAGAAATAGAAACTATCATCTCATACACAAAGATGCCAGAAAATTATAACGTGTCATGATGACTAGCCAAAGAGAATATTGTCTACTATGCTTTCCGAAATAATTGAATCCATCTATACCTAATACGAGATAAATGTTTTGTTTCTTGTAAACTTTCTTAATTCACTTTAATCATCTAAAAGTCTACTTAAACTTAAATCATAAACTTTCTTATTTTTATGATAATAAATTTTTGGTTATTAGTTTATCGTAGTATTATTATGTTAGAGTTAAATATAATCATATTTTAATATAATTATTATATTAGAATGTTATATAATTAACTAATATCATTAGGACTATTTTACTAATATACTTTTATATAGTTAAAAAAATATTAAGATAATTTTAATAATTATAATATAAATATCTTACCTAGTAATTAGTAAAATATAGAGGGAGTTTAATGTTCTATAATTAGCCCATCCACTTTAGCCTAGTGGCTATGACTCTAGAGCTTGGATTGTGGTACCTAGGTGATTTAGGTTCAATCCCCATAGAGGAAGTTTAATGTTGTATTAGTTGTAATGTTAAAAGCAAAATGATGTGCAATAATTTCTCTCTAACTTTTCGTGTTTCCCACCAAAAAATTAATAATCTCTCTCTAACTTAAAATGATTGGTATTATTTTTATTACTAGTAACAATCTCTTTATAATTAAATATTGTACACAAAATGATTGTGTACAATAAACAAAATAACTTTTTATTACTTCTTTAAGAAAAATTAAAATTTCTTAATACCCGCGCTTTTAAGCAAAACTACTTACATATTGAAACGGAGGGAGTAATTAGTAAATAATTATATAATATGATAAATATTATATAAATTATGTGAAAATTATACTACTAAAATAAACTAATTACCAAAATTTTAGGATTACAAACATAAACAAAACTATCTTAATTAAATATTTAAATAATAATATAAATCTCTTATCAAATTAACTACTAAATAGATTATATAAAAAATATTACTAACATATTTTTAATAAAAATTTAGTTACACATAATTTATTAACTTAATTAACTAACTACTAAAACTTAAGTTTCACAAAAATGAACAAAAGAATATTAATTAACTACTTTTCTTAAAACAAATATATATATATATATATATATATATATAATATAGAGTAATTCCTTGAAACACCATCAAAAGAAGTTCAAATTCCAAAAATACCACACACTCCCAAAAGTTCCAAAAATACCACACACTCTCAAATGTTCCAAAAATACCACAAACATAAAAAGTGAATTTTAAGAGTTTAAAATTTAAAATTTTGGGTTTGGGTTCACTAAATAGAATTTAGGGTTTAGTTTTGAAGGGAATAGGGTTTGGTTTTGGTGTTTTTGGATTTAAATTTGAAGTTTTAAAGTTATTTCAAATTTTGTGGTTTTTTGGAACAAAAACATTTGTGTGGTAATTTTGGAAAAAATGTGGTATTTTTGGAACTTTTGAGAGTGTGTGGTATTTTTCGAAAATACATAACTTTTTGTGGTATTTTTGAGAATGTCCCATATATATATATATATATATGGCCAAAATATTCTTCAATTTTTTAAGTTTGACCAAATAAAAACCAAAATTTTGTTTATTAAATCAAACTAGACTTCACATTAATCAAACTTAACGATCCGTTAAATTTGATTAATGTCTGATCTAATTTGTCTCATTCAACTAAAATTAAATATTAATTTAAAAAAAAAATCAATAATAATTGAAGTTTTTTTCAGACTACATGAATATTGAAGAATATTGAAGGTATTTTGGCCTTTTCTTTTCTGGTAACATTTCGATATGTTTTGGGAAATTTTCCGATATGCATCTTAATACAACCCCTTAATTACGTTACATGGTTAGAATTGAATGGGCTTCTGAATTTGTAATGGGCTTTATTAGATAGAAGGATTGATTTCAAACAGAATATCCCTATTTGCCTCTTGTTGTCTCTCAGTTTCTTAGATTTATTTAACCAAACGAGTTCTATTTTGGGCTTTTGTGTGGGCTAATTAAGGCAACAACCTAAAAAGTATTGAGGGGCTTTGCTTCTCAGGCTTAAACTGAACAATAAAACATGTGCAGGAGGAGCCAGGAAGATTCAAAGATGGTTTGACATAAGTGAATTATTGTTGAAAGCGACAGTAATAACGACAAAATAAAGTTATGTTGGAAAACAGATTTTACAGAGACATTAATGAATTGAGAGAAAGAAGAAGCAGAGCAATCGGCGTATTAATGGCGAAAACAAATTCCATTAATTGTGTTTCTTTCAACCCTCTTCTCCTTCATTTAGTGCTCTCTCTCTCTCTCTCTTTGTTCTGCGTGCGATTCAGAGCATTGATTTTATGTCAGGTCGTAANTTAAAAAAAAAAAAAAAAAAAAAAAACACATTCAAGGAACACGACGAACATACACAATACCCATGACCGATGTACTTGATTACTCTAATTTATGGGTTAATCTAAAGATACTCTCTTTAATCAAGGGTTCGATCTCATTGAGATTTTGATTCCAATCCCAACTCGATCGTCTCGCATCTCAAAGATTTGTGTTGGCCTCCAATTCCCAGTGCCTTAGGAGCAGAACAAGGACTAGGGGACGTGGTAGATTCATTAAACGGTGGTAGTGGGTTAGGTTTAGGTTTCAATGGAGGAGCTGAACAAACTGGGATCACTGATCGAATTTGAACAGCTGGAGCCACTTTCTGATGATTTAACCCTGTAAACATTCCGGAGAAGGGCAAAAGCTTGTTTGATGAATTAGTAGTCAAAGGAAAGGACTTTATTATAGGATCATCTGGACTCTGTTTCCTCCCTGCATACTCTTGAGACTTCTCTAGCAATGATTTGACTCTGTGTTGTTGGACATTTGTTCTTAACGGCCAGAATCTTGGTGGTGGTTGTGATGATGATGAAGCTTCATTAATCAATCTGAGTTTCTCATACAGAAAGTAGTCTCTTGTGTCTTGGTAAATTGTTCTTCTTCTTGACTGGTTTGGTTCTCTTCTTCTCATTTCTTTGGGTTTAAATCTTGATAGGACTCTTGCAACTATCTCTTGTTCTTTTTCTTCACCTTTTTTACCTCCTTGAGAGTCCACTGAGTAGCAAAGTGTGAAAATGAGAGTCAATATTTAAATGGAGTTGATATATTTGCAATTTTTGGAGGAAGTTTTAGGATACTTTGTTTAAAGGAAAACCAAGCAGCAATAGCAGCATTCTTCTCAGCTTGCTTCTTAGTCTTTGCTGATTCTCCATGAAAAGTCAATCCAGCAAGCTCCACAGTGCAAGAGAATGTTGGGATGTGTCCAGGTCCTGATCTCACACTTGTGTAAACTGGTAGATCAAGACCAGCTCTATGTGCTGTCTCTTGAAGCAGATTCTTGTATATCCCACTCTCATCCTTTTATAACAAACAAACCCATACCCATGTGACTTTTGACAACTCAATAAATACAAAAAAAAAACAACTCTGCATGCTGAGGAAAGACTTACAAGAACCTTAGCAGTAAGTGACTTTGAAGAAAGAGCATTAAGAGCGACTTCAGCAGCTGAATGTTCAGCTTGTCTGAGAGTGGAACAGTAAGTAGGGCTTTCAAATATCTCACCATTGAAATTTACACAAGCTTTGAATCTTGGAGCATGATCTGGTCCTTCTCTTGTGCAAGTATATGATGGGAGGTTGAAACAGCTTCTCTGTGCAAGCTCTTGCAGCTGATTCTTATACATCTTTTTACTAAGGAATACACCAAATCAAACCCCAACTTGAAGATTCAATCAAGGGGTTTAGAGAAAAGACACCTACATATATTGGTATTTAAGATTTGGTGCCTCTGTAATAAAGAACAGAAGAGCTCTCTATCATGTGATGTACTTATAGCTCTAAAGTTCTCCAAGGAACAGAAGAGAGAGAGAGAGATTGAAGGTTTTTAGTGTAATGGGTGTCTGAATGAAAAAAGATTTGAAAGTGAATTTAGAAGACAGATGGATATAGATGAAAATAATAATTTGGGAGGTCTTATAGCTAGCTCTCTCACATGGTAATTTATCACAAGGTTCCTAATAAAGAGGAGGAGCAGAGGCTACTAAATGGTAATAGTGACATTTCAATTGAACTATGGTCCATGTTATATATTTATCTTGTCTACTAATATAAACATTTATGAAAATCTTATCAACTCTCATTTGTCTCCTGCAATATTTTGAAAATCGATCCGAAGATTAACCTGAATTACCTTTAGAATTATTGGGTCTTTGAGGCAGCCACCGATCAATAGTTTAGTGATAATTTATATAATTTTATATATGTTTAGATATATATATATATATTTATTTATTTATAAATATTTGTTTAAAAAATTAAATAAAACTTCTTGTAATTTCTAACAATTTTGGTATTAAATTTAAATTAAATGATAAAAAAACATGATAAAAAATGTCTAATAATAAATGTTAACTAGTAATTTAAAATTTAGAATATTAGTATACAAAAACTAGTATAATAGTATAAGATAAAATAGCTAATGACAACAATAAATAAACACATCACTTTAACTAATTTTTATTTTTTTATATAATTTTCGTCGTCTTTTGGATAGCATAATAAAATTTTCATCATTCAAAAATCATACTATATATTTCTCAATTATTTTAATATCAAAATAATATTTGTATACAAATGAAATATTATCTTTATTAATTAGAGTTGTACAAATCATTTTTATTAATCAGTATTTTAACTCGATAACAACGAACTTTTACCGGTTTTTAAGAAGAATCTGACTCGAATTTTTTACCGGATCACCGGTTTTGCCAGTTTAACCATAAATCCTGATCGAGTTTCAAAACACTGTTGATCTGTAGATTTTCATGAAATTAATCTAATATATCTAATTCAAGGCTTTAACTATTTAGTTTGTGCATCTTTCTTATCATTAGCTCAGCAGAGACCTTAACTATTTATATATAAAAAAAAACATATTAGATTAACTTAGGTCCACATGTCTTGATAATTTAGTTTCAGGACCTAGGTCCATATTAAATTTTGGTTTCTTAACTGTAAAAGATGGACATTCTCCTTAAATGTATGAACACAACTTAAAACATTAAAAAGTGTCTGCAAAACCAGAAGCTCACTCATACAAACAACACACTAATTCAACCTTTGCTTACCACAACAAACCCAACACACTCACACACACACTTTCCACATTAATATAACATTAGTCAGTTCTTCCTCCACAAACCGCAAGCTTGCATAACATCACTGATATTATGCTGCAAATCCAAATAAAAAGCATTAAAAAAAAATCCCCTCAGATATTTTTTGAATCTGTATTCACCATTCTGGGGACTTCGGCTATGTTCTCTCATGCTAAAACCGTGTATCCCCCTATGTCGGCCGGTTCTCGTTCACTAAACCATTTCCGCTGCTGCTTCCTCCGCCGTTCTGGTTTTGATCACCTACTCTGGCTGCTAATGCCATAACTTCTGGTGACATATCCCAGCTTCCGCTTTTCCTTCCCCAGCTTGAGCGCCTCGGGTGCATACCCAGTCTCTCACTTTGTTCATCGACAGTTGTCCTAATATCTGGAGATAGCTCGCCTAACTCACCATCCTTAACATGTAGCCGCTCATTGTTACCATGTTTACCCTCTACATGTTCAGACATTGCTGGACCCATGTCGGCCCAAACAGCCTTCCTTCCCATTTCAATTTCATCGTTGGCTTTACCCATGTTCGGGCTCATGAAACCGCCTGCTACAGATCTAGGAGGCAATGGAGGTTCACGCTGGACCATAGCTCTAAAGTCGTTCTTTGAAGGAGGGATTGAGGAAAAAAATGTTTCCTTGAAGTTACTAACCACTCCCTTATTATGTGGGTTGCTTCGTCGATCATATCTGTATCGGAAATTTTCATATGTAGTCTGCAAGGACAAAAGGAACTTCAACATTTACCGAGGATTCCATGATGTCTAAAAACAGGATGCGGATTGGGTTGGTACCTGGTTTGTGCTGATGAGATATAGATGGAAAGCTGTTAAGCCACCAACAAACCACATGGATATGAATGTGTAGATTATCAGAACAATGGAGGCAGGAGTTTTAAGCATTGCCTTCCAAATGGTTGTATGCTCTGATTCTGTGATCTTTCTTATATAGACCCAGCAGAAGGCAAACACATATATACAGAGAAGGGTGGTGGAGAAGACGAACATGAAGAAAAATCGGTAGTTCCTCTGCAACAACCATCAGAATATTATTAATTACGCAGATAGTTTATATACAGTTTTAGTTGGGTTGTGACTTACCAGCCCAATACATTGGCCAACCCAAGGGCAGTGATGGTCAAACCTCTCTACACAGTTGTTGCAAATTGAGCAATGCGAGCAGCGAGGCGGCCTATAGAGCATGCAAGTGTCACAGTACTTGACCTTAAATGTGATTCCATTAACCTCTACTTCCTTAATCCGAGGAAGCCGCAGTTGCGGAGTCTGACCAGCCCCTGCATCCATGTTGCCATCAAGGCCTTCGGGCTCTGGAGGATGAGCATTTCTTGGGATAATACCTGGATCTCTTCCGGATGTAAGCAGCAGAAGAACTAAATCCTGAGAAAAAGAAACAGAATCATGCCAGGAGTCACTAGAACATCCACAATGCAAAGCAAAACTATGCTTACATAAATGGTGAACACAACAGCGACAGCTACTATTGATACTCCCCAGCTATCAGAGAAGTCATCTACTAGCTTCCTTGCGACAAAGATACAGAAAATTGAAACAGGGACAGCGATGAGACATATTGTCAGTGCCAGTGATCGTACATCTGGCCCGAATACAAATCTTCCCCGAAGAAAGAATATCTGGCAAAAAAAAGGGAAAAGGAGTAAAAGTCAATAGAAAATTGGAGGAAGAAACTTATAAATCCAGTAGAGAAAGCATGTCTCCATGAGTTATTTCCACACTTAAAGAATCACCTTAAAAAATATATCGCGATTGATGAATTTAGTATATCACAGAACCCATGTCTTAGCCGCTAGTGTTGTTTTAATATGTATAACAAATATTCAACAGGCTTTTGATTCTTTGGCCAATGTATGTAGTGAAGTAAACGAAAGTTAACCAAGAAAATTCCTATACATAAGCATCAACTATATACTCTAAAGTTCTAAAACTATTTATCCAAAGTAATTCAATCCATCACTTAGCTTTTATATAAAGTGAAAATTCCTTATTAAGCTTAAACCTTTCAAAGGGTAATCAACTCAAAAGCAAGTTACTTCTTAGATTCTCCAAAGACTTACAGATTTTACACTAAACCACCTTTCAGACTGAACTAGGTTGAAATTGGCATAAAGCTAATCTGAGTTCCACTAACGAAGATAAGAGTAAGAGTGATTAAGCGACTAGCTCAAGAACAACAGAAAAAAAAACTCACATTGCTGCCTTTCCAAGTTTGGTAAACCCTCAAATCACCGTTCGATCCAGAATCGGATCGTTGAGGCGGAGGTACTACATACATATTTAAACCTTAATTTCTACTTTTCTTTCTCTTTCTCTCTCCCTCTCACTCTCTCTCTCTCTCTGTCTCTCTCTAGACGGCGTCCCCAAGAGCTGAGCTTCAAAACCGTTTCCTCAGAAGAAAAAGCAAAAGGGAAACACAAAGGTGAAGACGAAGAAGAAGAAGAAGGATAGTCTCCGGCGTAGGAATTCTACAAATTCCGGCGAAGTAAGCCAGCGAAAAAGAAAGGTTTTCTTTGTTGCCCTTTCTCCCCCCAATTTCAATGGTGGATTCCCTCTTTTTTTTTTTTTTTTTTATCTTCATCTTCTAATTTTTTTTCGTTTTATATATAAAAAATAACTAAAAAGAAAAGAAAAAGAATTGACTGTGACAGTCGTTTTAAGTAAAGCTTTCTTTTTGAATGGTAGAAGCAAGAGTAGCTGATGTGGGAAAAGATCATTGGTTTGTCACTTATCAAAAGGCAGCCAAATACCTGTCTGGGCCCAATGCTGTGTAACTCACACTCGTCATTTCATTATAACAGGGAAAAAACAATGTTTGCAATCAACCCTTTTGTTCGATTAGACGAAATACAAAAAAGAACCCAGAAAATATGTGTATATATTATAGTAAGTAAAATAAAATTGTTATTTCTTTTTTTTTTTTAATCTTGAGGGAAAATCTGAAAGAAAATAAAAAAAATGATAGGTAAAAAAGATATGCAGATGAGCTATGATGGAATCCACTTTTTTTTTTTTTTTTCCTCGATGGAATCCACCTTTTTCTACACAAATATTACATTATAATTTTCGGAGCTTTGAAATCTGGATTGAATCCAAGTGAGCCTAATCATTTTGTATGTCCATTAAAAAAATTTTAATTATTATTTTCGTAATATGAGTTATAAATCCATGAGGGGACCAAAACTAGATACTTGAAATTAACGCAATAGCAGTTTTAGCGACCAAAATCTTCCGGACACAGAAATTAAAACGTTTTTTTTTTTTTTTTTTTTTTTCCCGTTGGCACACTTTGGTTTTGCTGATGTTGTCTTGTTGAATCAGAGTTGTTCTTTTTGTTTTAAGCTTGTTTTTTTAACTGTTCCTTTGTTTGGCTCGTCTATCACAAAAGAATGGTTCTTTTTCTTTGCTCGTCGATCTTCCTTCGAAGATGATTCTCTTTTTCTATTTATCGGTCTCCTTCCACAATGTTATGCCTATGTTTTCGATAGTCTTGGACAAAATTAATATAATTTAATTTACTGGAAATATATATAATCAAATTTAAAATATAAAACATGTTTAAGACTAAAAAGTAATATACTTTTTGGAATTATGGCCTAAAATCATAAGATTATATTTAGAGGTTAAATGTCTAATTTTAATAAATTGAAGCACAATTCTATCTTTTCAAAGGTGGTTATCTTCTTCTCCTCCTCGGTCTCTCTTCGAATATGGTTCTCGTCTTTTGCTCGTCGATGATCCAACTTCTCTCCGATAATCTTGCTCTATTCGGACAATATGATGTATTCCTTCATTTCATGTGTATCATGAATGGTAAAGTCCTCTTTATAGTGCTCTATGGAGCCTTGATTGTTTGTAGGTCTTGATATTTCTTTCTAGCCTTTCATGGGTCGTCAGGCCTAGCTTTACATATGTCGGATTCAACCTGACTCATAGACTTCGAACAAGTATGCTTCTTAACATGAGTTTTTGTAAGACCTTGATTGGGTGACGAACCCAACCCCAACAATTAGTCCTCAAATTGACAAAATGTTATTTTCCTTTCAGGTTCGGCGATTTATACTAGATGGTCGATCAAGAATTCTACTTAGGAAGCGTCCAAAACACGCTTAGGTTCTGCCTTTTTATTCTTCGAAGGAGATTGTGCCATGTAAGTGCGATAATCGAAGCATTTTCAACTTTTATGGTGATGTTGTGGCTCCTAAATCTTTTAATATATATATACCATTTTTGGTTCTCCATTCTTCGCAATCCCTCTAAATCTACGTATGTATATTCTCTTCTTTTTTCTATAAAAAATTGTGTTTTTGTTTTTTGATTCTACGACATTCTCTTCACCGATTGTGACATTTTTCGCCATTTCCTGTCTCAAATTCATTTTATTTGTGGAAGTGTATTGAATGGGAAATTTGGAATTTGGAAGAATTTATGTTAAAATGGCAAACCTAATGTTATTCAAACAGTAGTTTTAAAATGTCTTTATTATAAATATTTTAAATAGCGGATTTCTGGTGATTTGATGGTACTTCAGTGGATTTTTTTAGTTAAAAATACAAAATCTCAAATCTCATGGTTATAGGTGGGAGTGCAGAGAATTTTAAAACAAATCACATAAATTTCCTAATTCACATAAAATCACCTAAAACTAACTAAAATGAAAATCACTTCAAATCATATAAATGTCTTTTTGAATACACCCATGTACGTCAGGGTGAGGATAAAAGCTTTTTGGCGAAGGAGGAGGTTATGTCAAATATTTGAAACCCTCGTGTGATTGCTTGGCCCAAGTTCGCTTAACCAATTGACTTCTTCTTCTCAAGTCTTAATCATCTTTTATTATGTTTTGGATGATTCAGAGCTCTCAGTCTGATTATTTTTATCCACTACAAATTCTTTCATATATATAATATAACGAACTTATCAAAAAATGATTTTAGAACTCTTGTCTTTTTGTTTCTTGAAACCACTGTTGACACACATACTGTTCATGATGGCATATATATATATATATACATATATTACACGTAGAAACTAACATATATTAACATATATGTTAATATTAGTTACACGGAATAACTAGCATATATAGAGCAAACTTACTTGGAAGAGTTTATGTACATGCTTAGCAAGTTCAATGTCACTAAAGAACTTCAATCTAGTAATATAATTATATGAGAAAATCTCGACAAATACCACATATTTTGAGAAACTTCCCAAATATGCCACTTTGTTTCAACATCCGAAAAATACCAATTTTGTCATGAAGAATTGACCTTTTTGCCCTCTTGGAAGATTGACATGCGAGTAGGTCCGACACGTTTTCTCTCATTGTCAAGAACCGAGGAAAAATGTTCATGCTACATATTTATGCTTTTCCTTGAATATCGTGTCTTCTTCTTCTTCAATTGTTTTATTCCGCCATTGTTTTGTTCTTCTTGTTCTCTCAATTTATCAAAGATGTCCACCGAAAAATTTCTTAGAAGATCAGGCCGGCTAAAAGAAATAGTCAAAGACACTGCATATATCTCGTCCACCACCAAATACGAGTGTTTGTGATGCATCTTTCCATATTTGTCCACATTGTTGAATACCATTATCATCATCGTTTGTTGTCTGACAAAATTCAAACGGATTCCAATCATAAACTGGTGAATCTCCTATCGGTATTCTCCAAGATCGATCCTTCGATTATATGACACTTGCCTTGGTAAGTATCTGGAGATTTGTCCACCATTATGGTGACCATCTGGTTGTACTGTCTATAAACACCTCGAACATCTGCACTATGTAATCATCCATTTCTCTCGGTATACCATTTTGTTTAACATGTACAAATTGTCCATCCGATCCGTGATTATGTGCACCAACACCACCCATCTGATTGTGTTGTTCACGAACGACTCCGACAATTGCATTATGTCCATCAACGCGTTTGGCATGTGGAATTTTTACACCATCTCCATGATTCAGTCCATCAATAGTACCCAACTGGTTATGTTGTCCATTAATGCCTCAGACATCTGCATGTCTATCAGTGCGTTTATTATGTGAAAGTTGTCCATCTTTTCCGTGATTCTGTCCACCAACACCACCCATCTGGTTATGTTGTCCACCAACCACTCATACATCTGCATTATGTCTATCAACCCTTTTTCTCGGTTCATTAACGTGTTTAACATGAGAAAGTTTTCCAAGAACGTGTCCATCAACACCACGCTTATGGTTGTGTTCTCCACCAACGATTCAAACAAATGCATTAGGTTTACCATCTCTTTCTCTATGTCCATCCACACATTAAACATGTGAAAGTTGTCCATCTACCCGGTGATTATGCCCATCAGCCCCCTACGCCTATCTGCCATGTATCTCTATCCATCAGCGCCTTGAACATGTGAAAGCCGTCCATCATCCCCGTGTTTCTATCCATCAACATTACATTGCTCCCTATGAACAATATCTACCATATCAAAAATTTCAAAGAATTGAGCATCTTCAAACGCGAGAGGTTTTATGGTAGACGCCTCGGCCAAGAAAAGCCTGCTTGCACATTCTGCCCCGGCTTGAAGTCATTTCACACACATATCACCACACACTGTTGATATATTGTATTTTGATGCATTTTAACTTTTTTCATTCATTATAAGTAGATTCACTTTCATATAGGTTCGTTTAGCTTGCAGTTTTATTACATTACATTTATCTAGGTGATGGAAGTTGAGAAACCAAAAGCACAGATCAAGGAGCTTAAAAGATTCAAAAAGATGAATATATAGCTCGTAGCGGTTTAGTGGAACGGGCAACACAAACCGATATGAAAGTTGAAGATTTCAGAGAGCTCATACCGGTTTGGTGGACTGGTTTGTCCAAACCGTGCCACAAATATTCAAGAAATAGACTATGGTACCAGTTTGTTATACCGAGGAAGCCAAACCGGTACCAGCTAGAAAAGTCAAAATTTTGACTTCCATTTTTAGTCTTAACCCATGTTCAATTAGGTTAACCTAATTGTTCTAGGTTAACCCAATTCCAATTAGAGGAGACTATATAATGCTTTAAGACCTAATTTTAGGGTTTATCTTTTTTCTTCTTAAGAAATTACGTAATCACTTTGAATCTTTGCTTGATTTAATAAATATATGTTTTGATTGCATTCCTCTTTACCAATTCTTTTTCTAATCATGATTCAACACATTTATATCCTTGGAATTTGTGTTTTCTCAATGATTAATGAGTAGTTCTTCTTAATCAATTGGGATAGGTAGATTAGATGGTTGAGTATGATGTTTGGGACTTAAGTATCTTAGATCTTCATTCAATAGATGTTCTTGATGTTAAATTTGCTTTGATCAATCATTTTAGATCATCAGATGAATTGTGCCGAAATGTGTTCAATGAAATTTTTGAACCAGTGTTTGAAAGCTAAATGAGGCCTAGCCAAGAGATTGTATTAGTTAGTTTAGTGGTTTATCATAGATTAGATCCTAATGTTTCTTAATTATGTGATTATCCAAGAGATTGTTTTAGTTGTATGATTAGGGAAAAGATTAGTGCCACAAAAATGGATTAGTCATATAAGAGAATCTTAGACCAATAATTAGCATTAATTGTTAGAATTGGACATCATATGATATCATTTGATCACCCGAATCAATGAACCTTTCCCCATTTTCTTAGATTTTAATCTTGATTTCCATTCTTAATCTTTATTGACTTTTGGTTGATCTTGTTGACTTTTATATTGTTGACTTTTAGATTTATGCATGATTAAGTATCTGAAAACCAAATCAATATTAATTGCTTAGAATAAATATGATTCTCTTAGGTTCTAGTGTGTTAACAACATCTCTGAATTGGATTGACATCTTAAATGCTATAATGACATGAGTATGTTAAGATATTTGCATAGATAGGAGCTTGCAAATTCTTATTTATCAAACTGAGAGACCACATCTTATCTTGCGTTATATTTTTTTAATGCATCATTTGCATTGTGAATATCTATGTTTTATCAAAAAACCAAAAACAAATCTAAAATTTTCAAATATCTAAAAAAATGCATTGCATTTAGTTTCGTAGAATTTTGCATTATGTTACATTTGCATTAGGTTGCATTTGCATAGGAAGCCAATGATGATTTTGCATTGTAAAGTTTAAGTTTTAGCCTTTTTAATTAGCATCTCAAGTTTGATAGATTGGATTGAATATTCTAGTAGCTAGTCTTGAAAAATCTTGAAGTTCATGTGTTTGATCTTGAAGTTTGAAAATATGTAGGTATAGTTTCGAAACTTGGTAGCCCTAGGTTATGTTCACAACTATTTGGACTTAAACTTGAATTTCTAATAGCTTTCTCAATGATTACCTGAGTGTTTTTCAAGACTTAATTGTTTCTTAAAATGGTTTAGTCACCCCAAAGCCTAAATACTTGTGGCTAAACCGGTCATTCTCATTTTTAGGATGATTTCCCTCTCCACCTTTCAACCCAATTAACCCAAATACTTGCGAGTTTCATAATTTTTAGTGATTGATCGGCAAAAACTCAAGAGTATAAAAGACGACAATTGACAACTTCTATTTAGCTAGATTTATGATATCGTCTAGCACTTAGGAAGGTATTTAGAATGAAAAATGTTGGATATTGGGAAATTCTTAATAGTTTTGGGGTTTTAACCATAATATTGGTTCTAATTCTTTTTCTAATGGGATAAGGGTAGAAGTAGTTTGGTGGTTTAAGTTTCAAAAGAGGATGTTTGGGAAAATAAAGAAAAAGGAAGTAATGAGTTTGGGAAAGAATAATGAATCTCCAATAAATTAGAAAGTAAAATGTAAAGAATCCCTAAGTGAAAATCTCTAAGTTGAATAAAAAAGAGGCTAAGAAAAAAGCAATATAGCCTAAGGGATTAAGTGATACAAAAAGAGCTAATGCAAATTGATATAGTACATGGGGAAAATGATAAGTTTAGTGAACAAACATGAAAGCCTAAAGTGGAAAAGATAAGAAAAAAAATTGTTGGTTTGGGAAGTTAGAACTTGGAAGGGATGGTTAGAACCTTTGAAGAATGGATAAAATAAGACATGGTTTTTGGAGAATGATTAGAAATGGAAGTTGAAAGATTGTATTCCTCATTGCCCTTTGTCTCACTTTGATTTTACCATTCAAATCACTCTCTTTGAGTGATAACCCAATGATTGTGTGCAAGCCTTCTCTTGATGCAATGGAATCCCAATTCGACCTAACCAATTGAAAACCTCTAAGGTTATTATTTGAGCAAGCTTCACCCATCTAATTGAATGTAGGAAGATATCTAGGCTATACAAGTGGATCACTTACTCTTAGTAATAGTGTGGATAGTGAAAATGCATGAATGATAAGATGAGTAGTGATACTAGTTTGTGATTGATGATGTATTGTGTTTGAAATGCTAATTCACTAGGCTTTAGCTTAATCTTGTGGTTCTGACTTCTAAGGTTTCACCTTGAATTATCTCTCTCTTACTTATATTTGCTTTGCTTGAGGACAAGCAAATAATAAGTTTGAGGGAGTTAATATATTGTGTTTTTGATTATTTTGACTCTTTTTTTGCATTCATTCTAAGTAGATTCACTTGCATATATGTTAGTTTAGCTTGCATTTGCATTGAATTTCATTTATTCAGGTGATGAAAGTGGAGAAACCGAAAACACATATCAATGAGCTTTAAAGATTCAAAAAAGGATGAATATAGAGCTCATAGCAGTTTAGTGGACCGGGCAAGGCAAACCGATATAAAGGTTGAAGATTTCAGAGAGATCACACCGGTTTGGTGGACTTGTTTGTCCAAACCGCGCCTCAAATGTTCAAGAAACAGAATCTGGTACCGGTTTGTTGTACCGGGAAAGCCAAACCGGTACCAACCAGAAAATTCAACATTTTGACTTTCATTTTTAGTCTTAATCCATTTTCAATTAGGTTGTCCCAATTGTTTTTCGTTAACTCAATTCCAATTTGAGGAGACTATAATGTTTTTAGACCTAATTTTAGGGTTTATCTTTTATCTCCTTAAGAACTTTTGTAAGTACTTTAAATCTTTTCTTGATTTAGTTTAAATCTTTGTTTTGATTGCATTTGTCTTTACCAATTATTCTTCTAATCATGATTCAACACATTTCTATCTTTGGAATTTGTGTTTTCTCAATGATTAGTGAATAGTTCTTCTTAAGAAAATGGGTTAGGTAGATTAGGGTGATTAGATGGTTGAATATGATGTTTAGGACTTAAGTATCTTAGATCTTCATTCAGATGTTCTTAATGCTAAATTTTCCTTGATTAATCAAGTTTATATCATAAGATGAATTGTGCCGGTAAGGTGTTCGATGAAATTCCTGAACTAGTCTTTAAATACTAAATGAGACCTAGCCAAGAGAATGTGTTAGTTAGTTTAGTGGTTTATCATATAATAGATCCTAATATTTCTTAATTATGTGATTATCCAAGAGATTGTTTTAGTTGCATGTTTAAGGAAAGAATTAGTGTCACGATAGTGGATTAGTCTGTTTAAGGGAATCTTAGACCAAAGATTAGCATAAATTCTTAGCATTGAACATAATAGGATATCATTTGATCACCCGAGGTCTTGCCCCTAAGTACAGGATGATGCTGGATACTGCAAGCCATGAGAATTTCTTTAGGAAAACTGAAGTTGATGGATTGTTACTTGTGAAGCATCTTTCTTCGAGTAACAATAATTATGGAGAAGACTATGATCGTTCTGTTCGGGGTGTTGGAGGAGATGATAGTTACAAGAAGGATTTGAAATCCCTTGAAGAAAAGTTGGAAAAATTCATCTTTTCTCAACAAAGAGCGGTGAACGTTTTGGGTGATGTTGAAGAAGACTACCAACAACAACCATATACTACTCAAGAGGAGCTCAATTATGTTGGTAACCAAGGCTACAACCAAAGTTACAAAAACTATCAACAAAATCCGAACCTAACCTATCGCAACACCAATGTGGCCAATCCACAAGATCAAGTCTACCCACCAAGCGACAACAACAAGAGGGTTTCCAACCTAGACCCGAATTCACCATTCAAGGTGGATTCCAAACAAAGCAACAATACTTGAACAACAAACCACTGAGTTTCTCTAACCCTTAAGCTCCTCAACAACAATCTCAATGAAGCTCATCTTCTTCCAATGCTTAGGATTAAACTAATCAGTTATTGTGACAATTACAAGAAGAAAATGGAAGAATGTCATTGAGTATGGGGTGTTTAAAAAGGATATTAATGCCAAGATATATGAATTTTATGCCAAAATTGAAAGCATGGAATCTCACTTGGCTCAAATCACTTCAAGATCCAAAATACCAATGGGCCAACTCCCTGGAAAACCTTAAAAAAACCCCAAAGAGTACATCAATGCAATCAGTCTTATGAGTGGCAGAGAGTTACCTCATAGAGTTCTTATTGAGGACACTAAGAAGCAAGATGGGGGAAGGTCATTTTCACGGAAGATGATGAAGAGTTATGTGAGGAGATTATGGTTGAAAAACCAACTCAAGAGAAAGTGGTTGATGTCAAGGGAAAAGGGAAAGACAATGGTGAAGCTTCTACACAAAGACACCGGTTTATAAGCCACCTCCTTATTAACCCAAGCTTTTATTTCCAGGTCGATTCAAGAAGATGATGAAGAGTTATGTGAGGAGATTATGGTTGAAAAACCAACTCAAGAGAAAGTGATTGATTTCAAGGGAAAAAGGAAAGAAAATGGTGAAGCTTCTACACAAAGGCACCAGCTTATAAGCCGCCTCCTTATGACGTCCATCATCCTCAAAGGGAAAACTTGCACAGGATGCAGAGCCGACGTCCGTTTCGATCAACAACCTTTGCCGCAAAAACCGAAAGATCATGATACACACTCGGTTATGGAAGTGGTAGATGAACCATCCGGAAGAAGAAATTCTTATCATGAAGGGGAAAGCTCAAGCCAACCCACCACACTCCCACCATGAGGTTCAGTTGATGAATCATTACGACGTAGGCGAAGAAGGAGAATGCCAACACCACCATCACCCACATCCATAAACGAGTCTCTGAAGTTCTCCTCCAATGAGGAGGAGTTTGATCCTACGTTCAACTATTATTGAGGTGCCATTTCTTCACCATGTACATATTCATTCATTTCATTTTTGTTTCTTTACTTTGTCGGTTTATCTTTCGAACTCTTTTTCACACAAGGGACCGTGTGAATTAAGTCTGGGGGAGAGACCACATCTCATCTTACATTCTATTTTACTATCATGGATCATTTGAATAGTGAATATATATGTTTTATCAAAAAACCAAAAAAATCGAAAATTTTCAAAAATCTAAAAAATGCATTGCATTTAGTTTCATGTAGAAGTTTGCATTAGGTTGTATTTGCATAGGAAACCAATGATTATTTTTCTTTGTAAATTTTACGTTTTAGCCTTTTGATTAGCATCTCAAGTTTGATAGCTTGGATTGAACATTCTAGTAGTCTTGAAAAGTCTTGAAGTTCATGTGTTAAATCTTGAAGTTTGAAAATCTATTGGTGTTGTTTCGAAAGTTGCTAGCTCTAGGTTATCTTCACAACTACTTCGACTTAAACTTAAATTTCTAATTAGGTTTCTTAATGATTATCTTAGTGTTTTTCAAGGCTTAATTGTTTCTTAAAATGATTTAGCCACCCAAAAGCCTAAACACAGACTAAACCAGTCATTCTCATTTTTATGATGATTTTCTTCTCCACCTTTCAACCCAATTGACCCAGACACTTGTGAGTTTCTCTTCTTTAGTGATTGATCGGAAAAAACTCAAGAGTATAAAGGGTGACAATTGACAACTTCTATTTAGCTAGATTGATGATATCGTCTAGCACTTAAGTGTTGATTTTTAGAGAGTTTATCTCATAAAGAATAGAGAGAATCAAGAGAGATTCTG